>VFFE01007519.1:1108002-1221244 GCA_008921705.1 Burhinus oedicnemus | reverse complement strand
TCACATGTGGCAGGCAACAGCTCCCAGCCCCTCCTCACCCCTTCCATCAATCACTTCCTGCCTGTGGAGATGCTCCAGCCAGGCATGGAGCAAGGGAGCAGGCTGTCTGGGACTTAATGCACCTCAACACCATGATTAACAGGGAGAAACTGAGGAATAGGGGAGAGCAAAGAATTAGTAATCTGAAAAGAGTAGCAGGCCAGGTAAAATAGATAGCTAGATGGAGAAAATTAGGGTAAAACCACCACCAAACAAAGCTATTGTAGTTGTCCTACAAACAAGAGAGCAAAGAATTAGTAATCTGAAAAGAGTAGCAGGCCAGGTAAAATAGATAGCTAGATGGAGAAAATTAGGGTAAAACCACCACCAAACAAAGCTATTGTAGTTGTCCTACAAACAAGACGTTGATCTGGATGCAATCCTCTGTTGTCATGAAATCTAGACAAACTTGCATTTTAGAAAATTAGGACTAGTCAATTCATGTCTACATATAAATTAGCTATCCCCTCTATAAAGTACCTGTTTGAGAAACACAGAGGTGAGATGAATGACCCTGGATCAGATGTCATGTACTGATTATTTATAAAGTGAAGCAGAAGTCTTTTAAAATGTACTGTCAAGGGTATTTTAATAATGAAATTGAACTCAAATTCAGAGTGTCCTTCAGGCCACAGTTTTATGCCTACTTTCAATTCTTCTCAGCCAACACCTTCACCAAAATTAAATGCTGTCTTCTCATGACCCCCAAATTATGTCTTCTTACTCCTGTGCAGCCTCTCTCCTAGTCCCAAACCACAATTTGGATGGCAATGGCGTGAACAGGATCACAAAACTGATACTGCTTGTACCTATTTTTTTCTAATTAGGTTACATTTAACTCAAATATTCTCCGTTTTATTTCACCATGCAGTCAAAGAAAAGCTTTTCCAGCAAGAGGGCTGGAGCGCAGCATTCATCAATAGAAAATACTGCGTAAAGTTTACAGTGTTAACTGATTAGTGCAGTCCAATAAAAAACTAAAACTGTTGTGAATTAATTCTGCTTACAAACACAGTTAAATACAATATATTTGGAATATGTTTGTTTTTCAAATGTACACTTCGTTTGGCTGTGCCTTTTTTAAGTAATTGTGGGATAAAAGCACTTTGTTTATGGACTACATTTTGACTTAAAATTGAAAGAACTTCTTTCACTGTTTAACGTGCAGAAATTCGCTGCAGTCTGCTAACAAAAATCCTCTTTCTCAGTCAGTGCAGGCTTGTTTCTTTACCTGTATCTACTATTTGCATACATACATACATAATACATATAATAAGTGCCTGCTTTGATAGACATTCTAAACTGATCAGAGTACTTTTAAAAAATTGCAAAAGCCTATCTGCTAACTTCTACTTTAACTAGGCTAAATATAATGACTAAGCTCAGGCTTGAATATAGAATTCATATTACAATTTAAACATTCAACAGTAAACAAAATATGTTACTCAAAACTGGCTTTCTGCATATGCAGCCTACCACCTCACAACTTTAGGGAAAGCAGGAGTGATTTAGGGCCCATTTAATATGTGACAGATTTTTTTCTTTTAAGTTCTCAAATGACACTAAAATATAATTATCTTATTCCTCTGAATTTGACTCTGAGATGAAATAATAATTTAAACATGATGTATGTGTTATTAAATAGATCTATTAAATTTGCTTTGTAATTACGTTGATCCAAGGAATTCTCCCTCTACTAGGGCTGAAACCAGGTCTCAAAGCAGCTGGCTGGAAGCAAGACAGTGTCAGCGTGGGTCTAAGTATCATCCATTGGCCATGGCTGGCTTTTTGCATGCCAGTCTGAGTTGGCTTTTAGTAAGGTTGTTAAATCTTTGAGCTGCTGGACAAGGAGTGGAAGCAATTTAAATCTTTTCCATCTCTAAAAGAAGACTCAAGAAGAATCTGGTGTTAAAGCTTCTGTTGGTCATCCTGTGGGGGAGACACTGAGGAACCATGTGTTGGGACTCAGAAGTACCAAAAGATGAGAAAAAGATCAGAAACATCTGCAGAACGTTCAATGAAGATTTGTGAGATTTTATCCCCTCTGTTCCCTTCCAAAATGAAACAATATTGCGTAAACACAGAGTCCCTTGGACAACGTGCAGTGAACCATAAATACTTGGTACACCTACAAACCATGTCAAACAATAATTTGGCATCGGAAGACACCATAGATACAACTCAACAAAACTATCATACAATATACATGAACCTACAGTCATATAAACAGGTCTACTTGCTCTGAAAAAACTCAAACAAAGCAAACGTAAAGAAAACATTTGCAAGGATGAGCAAGGCACAAGTGTTAATACCTTCCATTACAAGTGCATTTCATGCAACAGAGATATGACAGAGGCAGTGGCTGGTTTACTATAATTATTTAAACTACATTTTTTATTTTTATTATCCTCTTTTTTTTATGAAGGTTACCCAAAGTCAGTATATGTTTCAGTCTGACTGGAGACAGCTGCTATTCAAAGGGCTGTGAAGTAGCCAAAGTGCAGAAACAGTCTGAGCTTCAACAGAGCTCTGGGACCCTCTGAAACACCACTGACCACCACACCCAGCAGTCTCTTTAATATGATAGAGCGATCGATGCACCGTAGCAGAGATGCTTACTGTTATAATAGTGTTTAGTACCCATCATTTGGCATTTTACAGCTAATTAGAGAAGCCTTACTCTCCACACATGAAATTTCTGGGTGTTATTCAACTCACTGCTAAATTTGAAAGTGTTATGCAAGAACATGTGCGTCCCCCACCTCTGCAAAAGGTTTCTCTCCTGTGCATACTTGATACTGATTTCACATAGGGCCCAGCATTTGCTAAAGCTGTTTCTGTCCTTAATATAGTTAAAGCAACACACAGCAGCTACTCAACGGCTGCTAAAAGAAATCATGCGCTTAATTTGCTGGGTCTTCAACGGTTTCTCTTCCTTTTACAGTACTAAAGACCTCATACTTCACTGAAGATCTCAAACCTTACATAAAATGTGAAGAACTTAAGTCACAAGGAATACTGAATGTACTGCTAATAAAAAGATAATTTAAAGTCTCTTTATTTAAGCAAAAATCTACTACAATAATGAGAAGTAAAAAAAATATATTTTTAAGGTTTAGAATTCTGCAATATGTGACAAAATTCTACAAAAATATATTTTGACTCTCTTGAAATGAATATGTGTGACCAGACTACTTAATTAAATATATATTCTTTGAACAAGACAAATTTGGGGTCTTAGACCTTGAGTAGCTGCTTAATTTACTAGTTAAATTCAAACAGTATGTTCTGAACTTCCCCAAGATACTATAAGACATTATCTTCTATTTCCATTCAAATGTCTTCCACTGAAAAAAGAGCATCAACAGATTTCAGTAATTTGATAAGACCTCCTTCTCCTTTTATCTCCATCTAAACTTTCAGCTTGTTAGAAAATGTGTTAAACAAGTTAAAGAAAGAAAAAAGGTCAGGACATTCAAAGTAGACAACTTGTCTCTGCCAACATATTCAATAGATAACATTCTATTTTATCCAAGCAGGATGGCTTCATAAGAAGACTGAAAAAAAACATGGATCAAGAGAAATAAATTTAACTCCTTGCTATACGTTAAGAGAAATGGTGTCCAACCTAGATCCCCCATATTTCTCATAAATGCTTAGATATTTCTTAGCCCTGAATTGGAATAGGGTTCAGTACATGAACTTTTCTCCAGCTCCATTAATGCCACATAAATTCTTGTGTGTACTTTGTCAGTTGATTTCTTTTACTTCTACTTAAAACATTCGAAACAAAACCACTAATACCAACAGGGGAAAAAAATTGTTCATGGGTTTTGACGTGGAGGTTCTTGAGTTAGCTGTGGTTTATAGAAATTTCTGAAAATAAATGAGTTTGTCAGTGGAAATCAAGATTTCTTTTTCAGAGCTTTTGAAAAGAATTGGGATAGTATTTTTTAACAATGTCTAGAGACTGATGATATGATTATATGGACAAACAGAATCTCAACAGACAGTATCATAGCAATACTGCCATTGAATACTCTGTATGAAGAACTAAATGGACCATCTCATGAAACAATCATATGCTTTCTGCAACATCTCAAAGAAACAGAGTTAGGACTTGAAGTTATTTTGTTTTGTATACATGTGTAAGAAACTTTACAATATCAGTAAGGCATTCATTTTTTATCAGTTTTCATAAACAGAAGTGTCTCTGTTCACAATTAATAAAATTTCTACTATTAACACATGTATGATGAATTTTAATTTTATACAAACACTTGAGAATAAGATACAGTTATGGCATATTTAGTAGCCTTTCATCTCTGCAATTCCAGGCTCTCATACAGCAGTTTGCCTTAGTGGGCATGGTTTATTACATGTAGTGGGGTTTTTTTTCCTGACAAAAGATCACTGTGGTGAGAGCTTCCAATCAGGATTAAAACATACAGGGAGAATCCATGGGAAGTCATGTACAAGGACAGACATTCACAGTGCCTAGAATTAATTATCACAGTTTCAAGAACCCAGTGATGAATAAAACACAGAAAAAGGTATCAAAAAAAGTCTTTGTGATGACACGAAAGATGCATGCGGGTTGGTATCAATATTGTATGTTCCAGCTGTTGAATTATGCTTGTCTTCATTCCTGTCTGAGTGTGCAGCAGTCATGCAGTAATGGCAGAGAACCTACAGCTCAGGAACACAAGAAAACTGCTGCAACACACACTGAAGTTTAAAGAGAAAACGCAGGTTACTTCTGACTGTGGGAACACAACTATCCACCACATTGCATTAGGCAAAATTTCTAGCCTGGACTTGCCAGGGGCATTCAGGAAGAAATATTGAAACATGTCATTTTTGAGACAAAAGTAAGATCTCAATTCACAACAGAGTGAAGCAGATACATTGCTTTATGCCCTTTTACATCTTGCTCCTTTTCCTGGGATCAAGTTCCAAGAGTGTAGACGTGTCCCTGTTCACATCAGACAGCTTGTGAAGGAAAGTCCTGAAGAGCAATCAAATTCACTTGCTACTGATGAACAACCAACAGCATGAGCTACTCTATCAGAAACTAGGATCAGCAGCAGGTTAAGTGTGGGATCCTACTTCTTCGGTCTTGTGGTATGGAGCTCTCAGTCTCCATCCATGTCCCCATGCCACAGCACACTGCTGCCTATGAGGCTGCACTGTGCTCACTGCGGTTAACTGACCTAGCTTAGAAGTAACCTTACCAAAATAAATGAACCGAGCAGCTGCGGATGGAAACTTCTAATGCTTTGGAGCCAAAGCCACTGCCATGAAACTACGTTGACAGAGAGATACAGCACGATAAAAAGGTGTGAGAGAAAGACAGTCAAGTCTGAGAAATGTGATATAAAAGTTGACTCTTCCAAACCTGGACACTGCTCAAGAATGTCAACATTCAACTCCTGGTATCTCCTCCTTCCCACCAGATCTTCAAGCTGAATCACAGGACAAGGCTGTGTGAATGAATCCACATTATGTCTGTTTCTTTCCAAAATTACTTTGCCCCATTTACCTTCCTCTGACTTCCCCTCATCCTCAGGCCTGCACCTCAACCCTGGGCCGTCAAGAGAAACCCTCAGTTTCCAAGCTTTCCTTGGAGATTTGACTCAGCACTGAGCCTACGGCCAAGATGAGCTCTTGCTCTGGAAGGCCAACAGCCAGGATACAGTTATATGCCGGGTGATTTAATTTGGTCATTTTATGCTGAGAAGAGTTTAAAAGTAGGAGTAAGGAATCTTTCTGAGGAACAAGTAAGAGTTTCAACTGTATCTGAGTTCACACATACATAGTACATCTGACCTTGAAAGAACAAAGTTCAACGTTTATCAAGAAGTTTCAGTTGGGACATGGTTGAAACGTCACAGAAGGTAACTAAATTTGAAGAGGATGTGAAATGAAACGTGTCTTACGTGGTCTTTTGCAGTTGCTGACTTAGACATAAGATAGCAAAAAAAGAAACTTCTGGACTAAATTTGAGCCAAGAGTGTATCCCAAACTAACCTTGGGTAATTATAATGCTAAAATACACACCTCTTTGTGACTAATGAGCATGCTAATCAGGTAACTTCCCTAAATGTTTTAAATATGAGCTTAGATGCATACGTATAGTTAGGAGAGGTGAGTAAATCATTGTTAACCAATCAGCTGTATTTATCATTACAAATATTGGGCGGTTGGAAATGTGTGGTGTGCTGGCTGTTGTTAAATGCGTGGCACATGATTCTGCAGAACTGAAATAAAAACAAGTATCTCGACTCTGTGTGTTGACTGGCTCTCACACACCGAACCCTTATTTAGGGACAACACATCTACCCCAGGACAGCTCTACGGCTTTAACCTCACGAGAGGGAAGCACTCATCTCCTTTATCACAAGCTGCTGGAGTTCTCTGGGTCCCCGGGTCACTGCCAGCTGAGTGGGGACAGGCACTGCAAACACTCCTCTTCCTCACCTTCCTGTCAGGGAGCCTAACGTCACATCCCTGTGCCTGCAGCAGGCAGCTCGAGAGCCCGGAGAAGGCAAGCCCACGCTCAGCCGCCACCAGAACAGGTTCACTGAACACGCCGAGGCTACTACAAAGGCAGAAAATAATGAGTGATACAGTAGAGCACTTCCATGGTGGCTCTGAGTTATGTCTCAGCTGGATTAAACTACCAGGAAACACCAGGGGAGAAAGCAAGGAAATTTGTACTTTGTGGGTGAGTCACGTGCCTCGCTTCAAAAAGGGAATAAAGGGTCAAAATAATGAAAGAGCTGGGATGAATGTAGTAAGTTCCCTTACAGCTCCTCTGGGAAGGATACTTTCAGCTGTAATTTGACTGCTACTAAAAGTCAGAAATACATTTGCCTTTCCAATTACTGTCATTTATTACTTCTGATTATTAAAAGCAATGTGCACAGCTGATTCGCAAGACAGCAGGTACTCAGCTTTTCTTCTCATTTTTCTTTCAGCCAGGAAGTGTTTCTCTCATGGCAGACAGAGGTGATCGGGAGTTATAGTAACCCCAAGTGCTTTGTGTTCGTCTATTTTACCGCAAGTGAAATATTAGAATCCAACAAGTTTTTAAAACTCAATTTTCAAATAATTGGCAGAATGGATGGAGTCAAAAAGCAGCAGGCGCATCGCTTCTCTCACTTCAACAATCTGACATCTCCAGTCAAAATAATCAAAGTAGCTGCAGTTTAATCTTTCATCTTCCCTTTCAAGATATTTTTCCCTTTGCTTTTCCTCCAGTCATCAAAAAAGGATGGCTTACAGATCAATAACACAAGTATATTTGCACAATAAAAACCCAAACCATGGGGTGCATCCCTGCTTTCCATACCTGACAAACGCAGATCTGTTCGAAATACTGAAAATAAGGCATCAGTTTTCAAATTGGATTTTGGGTTGTAGATATAATAAACAACAAAACACCTTGAAAATAGGTATCTACCTGATAAGATTCCTAAAATGAGAACAAAGGACAGTCTTGTTGATATGTATTTTAGTCATATATTAATCTTAAGTATTTTATTTTACCATCAGTGTACTGTCATACTTTTCCCAGAACAAAAAACTACAAATTTTATACTCATAAGCCAAAATAAGCTAAGCTGTTAGCACAGAACGATCATTTCCTAAGAGTCAGAAAGCTGGGAAAATTTTATTTCACCAAACATTCCAACTTCCATATCCAAGGAAGAACGGAGTCTCACTTCTAAGAATACTCAAATGAGAAGTTCACATTTTAATGCCAGTTATTGGAGGTAACCAAAAGAATAAACAAAAAAGTAATATAACAATCAGAGTATGCTAAAATTACCCAAATATGGACAGGAAGGAGATTAAATGAAGTAAAGCTGGAGATAGTAAGGAAAAAGGAAATGGGAGAAACCCTTTGATTCTCTCCAGCAATATTAATTTGAATTGTCTGCACAGTTGTATCACTTGACACTGTTATCACTTTTTAAACCTTAGGTACCATTTGCATGTGTCTTTGTACCAATAAACTTGGATTTAAATAAAAAATCCTAAATGAAACCATCATCCTCTTTATCTATTTAGCAAGTAGGAGAAGGGTTTTTAAGAAAGGTAACTGCAAGAAGTAATATTTCAATGCCACCTGAAACTTATGTTAAGATTTCATATCAGATCAAATAAAAGTATTTGATTGCTTCCTTACTTGCTATTAGAACTGAACTTATTCAATCAAGGAAGTAAAAATAAAACTAGGTACTTGTAGAAGTTGTATGACTGAAACCCATTGGTGATGTACATCACAAAAATGGAGGGAGAAGGGTAAATGGTTATCCATACTTTCACAAAGGATAAACATCTGTTTAATCTTTGATATTTTGTGGCAGCCTAAAATGTATCTAAGCATACACATTTTACCTCAGCATTGATTATTTTAAAGGTATAAAACAGATGGTTTATGCATTGCATATACCGTATCATGTTGAATTTGTGAATACAACCCAGGTGACTATGAAATGCTGGAGGAAAATATCAACGCAAGATTGAAGGTTAAATGTACAGAGGGGATGTTCAGAGGTTTCTGTAGGCTCCACAGGTGAATGTTAGGGGAAGTTCATGCTACATTTTTTGCTCTAGGATGTGCACTGATTATACACAGAGTATAGATGAAAAGATGGCAGGAACACAACCAGAAAAGCATCAGCAGGGCCTCTCTGAATCTTCATTTTTAATTAATTTCTCTCATACTATGAATTATGCAGAATCCAGACACTTTTCATAGCTCAGGCTGAGTTTTGCACTTAAAATGTTCCTAACCAGGGAACACAGAGTATCTTCCTCCCAGGTATCACAGGTTTACTTTGGGCTCCTACTGATTTTTCTTAAATTTTATACAACCAGTCACTAGTTTACGTAACTAAAAATTTTCCAAAGGAAATGCTTTTGAATTGGCATCCAACATCAGTCTAATTTTGTATCAAACCACTCTACTGCTACCTATAGTTAGAACTCATTGGCATCTTGCACGTAATGTTATAAAACAAGTTGCAATTATGAAGGAAAAAAGAAAAAGATTATTTTTGAAGCTTCCTTCCATTTTTTATTTTTTTTCTGATTGAGTATAAGACTGAAACTAGAGATACCTGTTTTTTTTTCTTTTTTCTTCCTTCCTGTTTTTTGGGAGAGTGGGTTAGTGAGGAGGGAGGGGATTCAGATCTTTGCCAAGAACTCAAGAACTGTGTCTGAAGGTTTGTTTTCATTGCAGATGACAAGCACCTCCCTGCATAATAACACACATCAGCCACGTGTCCGCTCTAACAGAAATCAGGTTAGTCCCTGAACTGGTTGGAAAATAGCCAATTTGGTACAACAGCAGAAAGCATAATGCTTTTGTTGTCCAAACTAGTCTTTCTCCAAGCCACCGCACCACATCATGTGTTGTCAGTGTTAGCACCTCTCCAAGGTGAGCTACTGTTGCCTGCACTGAAGTCTTTACTCCATCTCATTCCTGCTTCCAAAAAGCCCATGACAGTCCACTACCAGCTCTGATAAAACCTTTCTATTTCCTCACAAGTTAATCCTTTGGTACAACAGTTCTCCCTGCGTACAAAACAAGCGCTTTACAACAGAAAGTTACCAACTGTAGAACATAAATGGCCAGTTCAAGTCACCAGTGCCAGTTATCTAATACATGCAGACATATACACAAATGTAGATCCATATATACACATGGATGTGTATATGGATATATACAATGCATACATATATGTATAAGCACACACAGATGTATAAGCACACACAGATATAAACGCAGGTCCAGATCCACAGACATTTAAAATCCTCTATTTTACTGAACTCAAGAATAACTAAGAGCCCTAATGCTTGTATAAACCTGCATCAGTAATGCCTACCTTGAAAACATTTTACAAGTACACGTTTAATTTTAGAAAAATGAAAGATATAAAAAAAGATAAACCCCAAAAAACTGTCCAGACAGATTCTACATTAAGCTGGAATTGAAATGGGAAATATATATCAATCACTCAGAGCAGAAAAGAAGAAATTATGTAAATTATCCCCAAATTTATTACAGATGCAAAAAGCTCAGCATTTACCTTAAGGTGATTACAAATATTTTAGCTACCTTTAACAATGGCCTGTGCCCTGAAATCCTATTTCCCCCCTCTATTTTTGAATCAGTATCCTCTTTTAAGTAAAAAGACATCTGTTAACTGCTTAAAAAACCCACGGCATTCAGATAGCTGGACCAGCTGCTGAGAAAAGAGAAGTTCTAGATTACAGCATACTGTCTTGGATGTTGGCAAAAGTAAATCAGACCCTATAAAACTCCAGAAAGTTAATGAGCCAGGTCATAGATGTCTTAACTGGAAATGACTTTGCTTAGAGCGACCAGCAGCATCTACCTCTAACATCAGCGAAAGCGCTCATTTTTGTGCCAGCCTGAGCAGCCTGCAAAGGCATACCTTAATTCCTCCTTTCCCAGGACGTGAATTCAAGCACGCTCACCCCCGACTGGTCACAGAGAGCAGCCCCAAAGCCAGTTCTCATCCTCTGGTACGATTCCCACGACCCTCCCTCCACAGCCTCTGCTGACCCCCGCACCAGCGTCTAGCCCGACAACCAGACCCATTGGTCACCACTGCCCGAGCCCCAGCGAGGGCTGGCCTCAGCACACTTCCTCTGCGGCTCGGCTCAGCAGTCACAGGCAGGAGGTGGCATGAGGCTGTCACCACGTACAACTGGCCAGCAACAGGCACGCCACGGTTTGGGAACCTCTGCTGTAACCTCTGCAGTGCCAGCCATGCAGCAGCGGCTGACAGCTAACAGGCATCATCTGCCACAGAGACCCCAGGGAGGAGGAGGAATGAGGATGAGGATTTAAGATGCATGCAGGTGTTTGCATCTGGCTTGAAACACTTACTTTAGTTAAAATATTTCTTCAACGCTTCTAGGACAAGTTAGCTTCTAGCTCAAGTTGCACCAGGGGAGGTTTAGATTGGATATTAGGAAAAATTTCTTCACCGAAAGGGTTATCAAGCATTGAACAGGCTGCCCAGGGAAGTGGTGGAATCGCCATTCCTGGAGGTATTTGAAAGACGGGTAAACGTGGTGCTGAGGGACATGGTTTAGTGGTGGTTTTGGCAGTGTTAGGTTGATGGTTGGACTCAATGATGATCTTCCACCCTAGGTGATTCTATGATTCTTTTAATAAGAAACTGTTCTAGTTTTACAAAAAGTAACACATGTATTGTTGCTCTTTATGTAGTCATTGAACCATACAGACAAAGTCTGAGCAAAGACATCTCATCAAGGAAGCGAGCAGGCGTGTGTGGAAGCAGCAGGTGAGAGCAGGCAGAAGAGCTATGCTTGTCCTCAGGACTTTTTCTCAGTATTTTCTCTCTATTCCTTGGAGACAATTTATCTCTTTCTGCTGATTATTTGAAGAACATCAGAATACTAACGGACCTATCTACAGTTAGGTATCTAAATTTAGGCTGTGCTAATACCCCTCCACTCTTTTTTTTCCCCACTCACACCCAAGAAGCAGGAGAGGAAAGGATACTTATGAAACAGATTTGATCACTCCATAATCACAGTATGAATGGGAGATGACAGATGTTTTTTAATTAGAGGGTACTATTTCTGAAGCATTTGATTCCAGGTTACATGAGACCCCACTGGAAGAAACAAATCCAGCCCCCAAACAACGCAGCCCAACAGTGAGAACGGATAACCTGTTCAAGGAAATAACCATCATAATGACAGGCACTAGTGTAAAACAAGTGTATACGTATAAATTGAAGACAAAATAGATCATGAATATAAAAAAGAAAAACTATAGGTCACAGACAGCAGTATAAAGGGAGCTGCTTTACATCCCAATGTTACAGTTCTAAGAACAAACAGCAGAAATGAATGAATGAAGAAATAGAGTGTCTGTAACCCGATTCGAGCAGATCCAGCAATGCAGAACTCGCCTGCAGCTAAGCAACAACCAGATTTGCAACTGTGCTTTTGGATCAACAACTCATTTATTTCCAGCTAGACCACTGTGCCAGCTCCCATATAATCCCAGCAACTCTGACATGCAACATTAGCTATCTAAATGATAACATGCAATGGAAGTATTCTAAAACAAAAGGGCAAATGAGAAGAAATCAATGAAAAAAATATTACCATACACAGCAGCTAATACAAGGCAGCTAACACAAGGTATACCCTATGTTGCTATGGCTTTGGGTGCTGTTCAGCGTCGCGATGTTCTCGTAATTGAGAGAAAACAGAAAGAATCTCCATGATGGAACAAGCTGACATAACATAAGGACACACATCAAGGTGATGGGCACTTCTGGTCTGTCAAAAATGCTACTGCAGCTTAAGCAGACGTACCTTAACTAGCTTTGCAGCTGCCTGCTAGCAGCATGGGGTCATTCAGAGGCGGTGAAACCTGTCTGAGAGTGAATAAATACTTAAATAACTAGTCTTGGCACAGTGCACTGGATAATTACATCTGACAATCTTTTTCATGCCTCCAGCCTTGCAGGGATATGTAGGCATTGTCCCAGTCTGCTACACTTTTCAAAGCTGTGGTCCTCAACCCATGCACAGAGGCAATGCATTGCACTTCAGAGATTGCATTATTACTCACAGTCACAAGCCACCACCACTACTACAGCACACATCAAGAAAGCAAAACACGACAGCTTACGTTATTGCCTAAGAGCCAGCAAAGGCATGTCTAGTATCAAAATTGCAGTGGTTCACCATCTTAATGTAAAAATGTTTTAAATGACATTTTAAACTAGGACTATGGATATTTCAAGCTTTAACAAACTCCTAAAAGGATGCTAGCAGTAGAGTATTAGGTGGAGTGCTAACAAAGCAGACCTGAGAGGAACTGAGATTTCCCATTATGGACACAATTACTGACTTCTAGAAGGCCACAATCATTTTAGAAGCTTCAGCACCAGAGAATGTTGAGAACAATCCTTAAAAGGGAACGAAGAGCATAGACCTGTCCCTTAGTCCCAGATGAGAAACAGAACCTGGATTATGAACTGGCGCTTTCAGTACCCAATGTATTAGAAATAACTGAAAAAAATGATTTTGTTTTCCAAAATGCTGAAAATATTCTATAGATCTCATTTGAAAATTGTCTCTGCATAATTGTCTCTAAAGCCATGGGAGAAAAAGAGGCAAAATCTAAAAATCTGAAGAGACTGAAGAGAAGGAAGAAGCTACTCTTGCAGAAGAAAGAAGAAAGAGGTTTACAGAACACCTGACTAACTGTATTTTAGTCAAAAGCTAATTCATAACATATGATGTGCTTGAGGCAAAATAAATCAATGGAATATTTGAATTGATTTTACCAGGACTGGAGAGGGCCAAAAGTCATTACTGAAGTCCTCTTTCTTAGGTACAAACTTTAGCTCATTTACTACTGAATTTAAAGGTCTCACTAATGTTTGTACCTCACAGTTTTCCTTTGATCTTATCCCTCTCACTCAGTGCGATATTTTAAGGGATAATGAATTGAATGCTTGCAAGGAATGGACAGAAAAATATCTTTAGTTACTATCATTTATTTTTAATTCTCACCCTTCAAAATGAAAAAGCTTTTTTTCTGTAGCAATTAATGTCACTGGGCTTCTTTTTTATTTTCTGGCTTGTGAATGCTTAAGATGTTTTTCTGGAAATAGGAAATTCAGTAAAACATCAGTATAAGACCTTAGATTTGGGCATTGTTAGCATGCCCTACTCAGCCACAACACAGGTGGTCTTTATCCTAGAGATAGCCCCATGCTATGGACTATGAGTAGGATACCAAGGAAATCCTCAATGCCTTGAAATGTTTTTTTTTTTCCTATTTAAAAAAACAAACAAACAAACAAACAAACCAAAAACCTTTCTGCATTTGCGTTGCTACACTGTTCTAATATTTCATCTCAGCTTCGAGCTTAACAGCTTCATCTGAAGATTTGTTTCCCTTGGGATCAGCGGCTGGCCTGCAGGTAGCCTCATCAGTTGCCTCTTAATTTTCCGTCCCTGGACGACTCCGAACACGCGCTCGTGGCCCCACCTTCCTTACAGTAAGTCACATGCCAAAGTGAGTCAGCAAAATATGCTTAACCATTTTCCAGAGAAGCAATGCTTATATAAAATAAATAAATAAATTAAAATGGCTAGAACGCATATTTTCTTACAAGCTGTTTTGTTTTTATTTTCCCCATTTGGATACATATCAGATATGCGTATTATATTCTGGCTTCATGTTACGCAAACACTTAGAATCCATACAAATCCAAATTAAAAAAAAATAATCTTAAACTCCTAACAATTTGCCATTGTGTGCTTTATTACTATATTTTTCTCTTCAGTTTAAGGTGTTTTCCCTAGCTGTAAGGAAGGAAAATGGATGTCATTAAACTGTTTTCAGTAAGTGCGTGACACAGTTCAACATTTTTTTATCTACCCTTAATTCTCTATCATTTTCCCTCCACCGCTGCATTATTCATGTATGTCATCCTCTTCTAACTCCTGTGACAAATACAATTGTAATGACTTTATTTAGGATCAACACTTCCACTCACAATATTAAAAGGCGAAAAGTTAAAGCAGCTGCGTCACTTGGCCCTGCCTGGTAGCCGGTCCGGGCGAAGGCAAGGCAGCCGTGGAGAGCGGGCAGCGGAACCTGCTGCCTGTGGGAAACAGGGCTGGGGGCACACGGGAGCCAGGCAGCACCAGCAGAAGTTACTGCTTCATTAATTTTACTGTGTTTCAGGGAGGCGAAGGACTCAATCACCAATAAAGGCAGAAAAGCACACCCTGTCATATTTTAGATCTCATGGGTTAGGTTTAATGTGCGTCTTTTTAAACATTTATTTCAAACGTAAGCACCAAATGCATATAATATTTTATTTAACATTATTAAGTCAAATATTACACTAGACTAAATATTACACTGTTATAGCCTCTACGTAAAATTATTTCCATATATTACAGCCTGGAATGATTTTTAACATTTGACTCGAGAAACAAAACTGCTAAGGTAGTTTCCAGCTTTAATCCATTTCAAAGCACAAATTATTTAAATAATTCATTTTGTGCTTTCTGTATGACTGGAATTACCCATTGTTATAGCAGGTTGATTTTGGCAGTGCCTTTGCTACTTTGACTGTTCACAAGTTGTCTTACAGTTTCAGACGGTGTCAGACCTCGAGACTATATCTTATGCCAGCTGGAGTGAGAACATTGCTTTGATGTATAGAAATACAGTTTTAAAAAGTCAGGGTCTGCTCGCAGTTTCCTCTACCAACTACAATGGCAGCTGTGCTAGAGGTCATGAATATTACATAAGGGCTGTCCATGCATTCAAGCCAGCATCAGTGAGCCCAATTCCCATAGCAACACTCGCATAGATTTACTCATCGCTAAGAGATGCACCAGTTCAGCAGTAAGTGCTGTACTGCTACCCTGATTAGTCTGCAAGATATTATTACTTCGACTCTTCTTCTAAAGATTGTGCATTTACTGATAAAATTCAGCACTCCACCTGAATTTCAGGGCAGCCTTTGTCATCTTTCCTAGGCGCAAAGAAATCTTGAAGTGGCAAAAAGCAACCCCGATAAAACTGGGACTCCTGATTTACGATCAGCGACATGTCTAAGATACTAGCTGGAAGGGAAAAAGTGGGCTGCTTCTGTCGAGTTTCTGCTATACTGATCCCAGCACAGCAGGACCTGACTTCAAAGAGATGTTCAGGATCTCTTGGCAAGTTCCAGCATCTCATTAAAAAGCTGCTTTAGGAGCTCTTATTTAATATCAGTCAACAATTACACTTAAAAAAAAAAAATCTAAATCTTTGGCTTCCCTGTTCAAGTTTTCTGGCCTGATAAAGCTGTCTGCTTGTGCATTACAGTACTGTATTATTTATGGAGCTGGCCCTCGCCATACGATCAGGTGCATAGCTCAATGATCTGGTCTCCTGAATTTCTGAAGAACCCTTGTAAAACAGGTGGCATAAATGGGCAGAGGCAAAGCTGGCAGCGGAAAAGGAAACAGAACGGGAGACGGAAGGGAGATAGGGAAATAAAAAACATGGCAAAATGGAGGAGGGGAGTCGGAGAGAAAGTGAGAGAGAAATGTAGATCAGGTAGATCTGAGGAGGGATCTCAACAGTATATTTAAATATTTAAACATGAGAAATTAAAAGGAAAACACATCTTGGAAAACAGTGATACACCAAGATCTGGCAGATAGCATACAAAAAAGAAAAACTGGAATGAAGTCATAAACTAATGATAACAAATAACATGAGCATGATTTTTACAGGTGCAATGGTATCTAAAGATACAGCACAGATGAAAGAAAAACAAGCCCATACCCCTTCACTCCTAAAACCCTTACAGTCCTAAATGAATCTCATGGAAAATATATAAACACACAGCAAGAATCTAAGGCTTATTTAGTATTTCCTTACTAAATTGTCACTATCTGCCAGGAGTACGGAGACAGAAAAGAGCAATCTTAACAAGTCCTAGAGCACATTACTCACGGGGTCATTTAACACACACAGCGTAAAAGCAAGCCAGTGAAGTCTTCAGGCAAAAAAGACCTTTGTAACAGATTCTCCCTATTTACATATGACTTGTAGGGACTGATCCTTCATTGAAGGAAGATGAATAGGAGGGTTGAGGGTTGATTTCTAGAACTGTAAGTTTTGAGTGCCATAGCAATGCACGGCCAAACTTTCACAAACATCTTCAGTAAGAACTCAAAGCTTTGACCCTATACACTGCAAATAAACACATCTATTCAACAGCAGAAAAAACGCACACATTGAAATAAGATTATTCTGAAATACACAAGCCAATCAAATGCTTTTTATGGAATACTGATTCTAAGTGATTTTTCTTGGGAAATATAAGATTTTTTTATATATTATCCAGGAAAAATACAAGAGGTCTTCCGCTATATGTCAACACATTAAAAACAGTTGTATCAGTAACGGATGAGATGACAGTCCTTTAAAGCTGAGCATTTTATGAGTCTGTGACGTGAACTAACAGCTTACCTTTGCTTTTTCCAGCTGTGCCTGGGCCTGTCGCTCTGCCTCTCTCCGCACTGCTTCCCTGTCTTCTTCCAGAGATACATCTGAATCGGATGGACGGCTGGTGTAGGAGTCCGCCGAACCCTGCACAAGAAAAGGAAAAATAATGTCACAAGTCGTTTCTGTGTTCAAAAAATAAAAAAAAAAAAGCAGAAGTGGTTATACACCTTGCCTTTTCTCTTACTTCTCTATACCTGAAAAGAGATTAACTGCCCAAAAGGGAAAGTCACTTAGAAAAATTATGTCTAGGTAAACGTTTTCTTCTGGAGACTTTCCAAAAGTGCAGATGTCTTCCCCAGTGTTTTATTTCCCGCACTATCCCCGCGCTCTTGTTTGTGTGCTTTTCAGCAAGCAGAGCCAGTTGCTCTGTAGAGTTACAGCAGTGGTGCAGTGCAGGGCTGAAGGACACACAGCAGCTCCAAGGATGGCTCCATAAAAATTAGAACTCTGAACAGTGACAGTATTAGCAAGGAAACAGACTTTTTATAATCAAAATGCAAATTCAGTATCAATAATTACCATTACACACTATCACTGCTAACAGATTTAACCTCTGCTGTCCATTTTTATTTTAGGGCAACCTCTTTACCTGACACACTTTCCCCATCAGAACTGCAAATGGCTCGTATCCATCTCTGCCCCTCAGCAAAACATGCAAATGACCACAAATCAACTTCCAACTAATAAAATCCGTCTGGACTCAACACATGTCCCCGTATCGCCACAATGGAAGCAGCCACAATGCCAGAACAGCTCTATAAATAATGACAGCTCTGCTTTCCCTCTGCATCTCCCTGCATACAAAATAGAGTTCTGCTAATTCAATCAGAACGAAAACAACTGTCCTCTCCTCACCGTCTTTTTCTCCCTCCCTCTCTGCAATACATATAATAGACGCCGATAATGAAAACGTAGGGCTTACACAGATATCAGAATTCTTCAGACGTCCTCCTTTGGCTCTTTTCAGAAGCCTGATCCAGGTGGCCTTCATTAGCCAGACAGCTCAGTTATTGTCCGCAGCTGCAGCGCCCGGCACTGATCTCATAAAACATGTGCACACTGAGCACCGCAGAATCACTGCTCCTTTCCTATCCATGCTCTGCTGTGAGAGCCTTCCTTCTCTTCCCTCTGCCTTTCAAGCTTGCAACCTCACTGTCTCCAAGTATTCTACTGCAATTAAATTCTCAAATTTTCTCATGCCATTAAAAAAAAAAATAAAAAAAAAAATCCAAACAACCGAAAAATCCACACCATCGCCAAAAATCTCAACTCGAAATATAAAAAGGCAAAATAAGCCAGGCTTCAGGTAAATGTTGTGAGAGATGCTTCAATTGATCGTGAACTGAGATTGATCACAGAAAAATACCTAGGGCTTTTTCCTTTCTCTTTTGGGGGGCGGATTTGGCTGTTAAAAATAGTGCTTATAAGAGAACGTTTTAAAATCCTGTGCAAAATGTATTCAGTGACATTTGCAAGTGCAAAGTTCATTTCATCTCTTCCTAGATTGGCTGGGGGTGGGGTAACAGGCTGTTCATATCACTGGGCATGCTCCATATGTGCAGCCTTTTACGCAGATGCTCACATCACACCAGGTTGTTAGCCTATGCCAAATTGCCATTTTACATCTCAAGGGTAAACAGCTGGAAAACGCAAGGTCCCTGCGAAACTGGGAGAGCTGGTACAGCGTCTCGTTCCCGTCATGTATGCCTGCTGTGAGCCATATTTCCCTCGGACGCTCCGATCTGTCACGCAGCACTTCCCTCCACGGCAAAGCACCGAGCTCCACTCTGAGCTCTCTTAAAAAAAACATAAATCCAAAAATATGCCTGTTGAGCAGGAATTTAACCCCCTAGTCACTGCTTCTATTTTTCTGACATTAGCAGAGGAAAGAAGCAAAGAATAACTGCACCATTTAACACATAAATGTTAGATCCCAATATAGCAAAAGCCAATCAAAACAGTGAATTTCTCTATTCTGCTTTTCAGAGTCACCCTCTATCCTTTCATAAGCTGACATGGGAATAACATGCTAAGGCATGGTTATCTAGGGCACTTACGATTCACTCCAGACGTGCAACATTCTAGTTGAAAAAGACCACTGCAGCTGACTGCAGCGCCTGCCTTCGGTACAAATTCACAGTTACAAGAAAAACAGAGTAGAGATTATAGCTGAGAACAGGGATCACGCACGTGTCGCCGAATCCTGCCATGGTTTGTGCCTGTGTAACAACTAAATTGCCCCATCACAAGTGATGCCGCAGCCTACATTTAACCACTGTTAGAGCAAACAATAGTTGTCACTAACCCGACAGTTTAAAATAAAGGTAAAATTTAACTTTCCAAATGTTTATTTTTTTCTTTCCTGAAGCCCATACAAGTTACAGCATAGAGTTTAATAAGCTGTCTTTGAACTGACATAAAGAAAATCACTCTCCAAGGGATATTTTGCTTACAAGAGTCCAAATACATCTGCGATGTGATAGTGATCTTCCAAAAACTAAACTGCCTACTGAGCTAAAGCAAAAGAAGCAGAAAATAAAAGAAAATCCACTCAAACTTTTATTCAACTTTTCAAAAATCTTGTCTGTTAGGGAAATACCCAGGGGCCCCATAACCTCCTCAGAGCCTTTCAAATTTGGCTATTCTTTAAAATTACCATTTGTCACAGCTTCTGACACAGCTCCCCAATGGAAACAGCAGCAAGACAAGAAGCAACAAGCCAACAGAAGTTTAGCGTAGCTTAAAACCTACTATGGTTGACACAACAGTGGCCTGTGGTCAAAACCACTGATGTTATCACAGCATTAAGGAAAGCCGAGACTGGGATCAACCGCCCCCACCCGCATAGAGCCCCAGCCCCCAGGACACTCTGGGGTCCCTCAACACTCAACCCTCTTCAGAAGGGGCACGTCCAAACCCCTCCCCACCAGCGCTGCAGTTCCTCGGTGCCACTCAGCTGCCAAGCAAAGCAGAGTGTCATAAGCCAACTCCAGAGCAACACTACCTTTAAATAAGAGGAAAAACAAACAAACCAGCTGTTAAGCCTGACACAGCAATCACACAACAGACTGTGTGGGTGTTAGCTTGCTACAGCGCTTCCACGGTGAACGTATCATATTTTCCAATAACCAACTGGCATGGCATCACTTCTACTATCATTCATTCTGCTGTCCAGAAGGGATGCTGCCTAACTGGTCCTCACCCCATAAAAAAAAAGTCATGAAGCACAGAAACATAATTCATATCTCTCCTAAGAGGGAAAGATGCCTTTTGGGTCAGGCTGGAATTGCTAGAATTGGAATTTCATCTTCCAGGCCAGAGACATCATTTACAGTGCCGGTCATGTCTTGTGTTGGCCTCAGTCCCAACACACATCCAAAAAATCGTAATAATTCAGTTTATTTTAATTATATTGACAAATCACATGAATCAAACTCAACATTACATTTATTTCCCCGGTGGGACAGACATAGTCATGTAAATTTTCTGTGGAAAGCAGAATTTGGAGCTTCTTCACTTCTCAAATATGGAAAAAAATTCAAAGCCTGATGTCAGGGCAATCCAGGAAAAGGAGGAGCATACAATTACAAGTAATTGATTTTATAAACTACCGAGTACTTTATATGAGCTAAGAATATTTCCAATCACTTTCAGAGGAAAAAAAATTCAAACTTAGATAAAAACTATGATGAAACTACAATGGAAATACCTTGGCTATTCAAGGAAAAGAGGGCCAGGTGGATGTGGATTGCCCATTCATGACAGCTGAGGAAAGTACATTACCTCCCTGGCCTACACTAGTTTTTTGGGGTTCCTGTTCTGGAGAACAGGACGGATCTTCTCCCAAGAGCTTCTGAAATTCAGCCTTTCTGAGATTCTGTGGATCTCCATCTCCTTCCACTGCAATATGGAAGAGCTGCAGTAATATATGTATGTAATGTAGGCTACCATAGCCCTCAGTCGCTCATCTTTCATGGGAAACTGTCTAATAAAAGTGAGATAAGTCATGTTAATAATTACCCCATCTATTTATTCTTTTTTCCTTTCCTCCTTGCTTGGCAGGTTTACAAACCCAGTTTGTCTGAAAAATAATTTCCTGTTTTAACGATATGCTTGACAAATATTTACCAACTATCTTACCACTTATTATATTAGAGTAGCTTCTACAAGGTATTCTTGTAATATGAACCTATGCTTTTCACACTGCTAGTGGTCATATGGGATCATATTTGAGTTCCTTTTTTTTCAAGACCATACATGTCTTATCTTCTTTGGTACTGTAGAAGTGTATCATCTTCAAGTGACTGGGTCCTTCAAGTAAGAGAGGTTTTTATTATTTTCCTTTACTTGAAGGTAGAAACGCCTTAGTTAAATTAGGTAGTGCCTCTAGCTCTCTTATTTTTCTTGTTAGTTTTCTGTACCCACACTTAACTTTGGTCAGTACAGTTGCAGATTTTGACTGAAGTGTTACATTCATAGTGTAAAATTTGTTGATGTGTTTGGTCTGTTACTGTAATAAATTATCACTGGGTTAATATAGCTATCACTACACTTGCAAATTCAGTCATGGGCTTTATAGTACGTCTTCCTCATAAAAAATAAAAGCGATCCTCTGAGTACCGTGAGTTTCACTTTAACAGGGTAATCCACTTACGAATTGGAAACCATCAGGACAGATAAGTTTACAAATTCCTAAAAATTCTCAAATAATTCTCTTCTTAGAAAGATCAAACAAGTTCCTTCAAGTAGAAGCTTTTTATATTATTATTTATTAAATGAAGGCATGAAGCAGTAAGCAAACATACAACAAGAGTTTACAAGGAACAAAGAAATATATGTGCCTGCACTTATTGATAAACTCTTCCTTTATAATACTGGGTTCTTCTCCTAGATGTATTTTTCATCTCTTCATTCATTTAATGCTGAAGAGAATTTCAAATCCAAGAAAAGAAATATCTTTATGTCTTCATTCGATTTATACTTTGCATATGGAAAGCTCAGACCTCACTGTGCCAATAAGAGGAACAATTCATTTCAATATTCAGAATTTATACAGAGATATTGCTAACTGCTTATCTTGTAATCTTGTTGAAATCATAAGAACGACATCACATGTCCTACTAGGACATTATTTGAGATGGTATATTATGCCCTTGTGATGTGCTACTAGTTCTTGAGTGCTATGAAGAAAGGTAAAGGGAAAAAAAATGCTGAAAGGTTATTTCCATAAAATTTTTATGTCACTTAAAATCTTTAAAACTGATTCAGAACAAAGGCAAAATGTGAAATGGTGAAGTTTAGCATGAAGTGAAACTGCTGACATTGGCAAATTATAGTATGCCACCATGGAATACCGATTGTCCTGTTTCATCATAAACTGACCGGCCTGAAATGTGTGAGCCACACAATTAGAAAATCAGAAGCACTCCCACAAATGCACCATCAGTAGGGACCTCAGTTTAGCAGAGTAGCCACAGCTGACGAACGGGAAAATTTCTTATCTATGAAGTTTTCTCCAGATGTGCAGGCAATGTCATTATTTTGAATGATGTTGAAGAAAGCACAAAATGCTGCTCTGAGAATGCTACACAATGTTATATTGATGTTCAAGTTAGTTATTTGAGAGCAGACTTTTTACGGAAAGATCAAACTAATTCCAATTAATTGTTTGGCATGTATACCTGGCATGTATGACAAACTGAAGAAATACATTTTAACAAAGGAAAAAGGAAAGGGATCATGTATTCACTAAGGGGATATCAAGCAGGAATTGTTGACTCCTAGTGTGAGGGCCATGGACAATTCACAGCCTGGCAACTGCCAAGTCTAATCCTGATGTCCTCTCTGGTCCTTGGCATGGGCCCTTGCAATGCTTGGCCATTTGCGCTACACACACATTTACACTTAAATGCTGTAAAACTGTGCTCTCCCACAGTTACTATATAAGGAGGGCTACCAGGTTCTACAGTAGTCACTGACGTCCTCTGCTATGTTTGCATTTAAAAGATTAGAGGTTTTTTGTTGTTGTTTAGAGCTAATTGGGCATTGATAGGGCATCTACAGCCACAGAGGGCGTCCAAATAACAGGAGTGAAATTTTAGAACAGCTCAGGAGCTTTAGAGTGGCAATGTGATTAAAAAGGAGATTATGTAGGAAACTAGTCTTCTCTTTACCCTTAACATGACTTTGGCAAGCTTGATGACAGCACCCAGTTCAACATTAACAGGTTTCCAAGGTGCTAATCCAATGGACAGCTGGATCAAAGCAGAGTTTGCAGAAGCCTAGATTTTGGCATTCATGAACCAGGTAAACAGTTGTACCAGGTACTTTATCAGGGAAAAAAAAACCCACTAAAAACCTCAAACCAAACCCAATCCGCCACACCAAACCTACCCCCCCTCCATTTCCACTCACATTTTCACAATATTAGCCTAAATGTTACCTTTCCTGTTGTTTTGCTAAGAAAAAGTAGCATGAGTAGGAATTTTTAGAGGAATGATAGTCTTTTCACGGTGACTCTTCAGAAAAACTTTGGCAAGATGCAAATTGTTTCCAAAAGGGCAGCTGCAGAGCTCAGTCTAGTTGGCAAACAAACAAACAGACCCCTCGGAGTCAGAGCTAAACTTTC
Source organism: Burhinus oedicnemus (assembly GCA_008921705.1). NCBI lineage: Eukaryota > Metazoa > Chordata > Aves > Charadriiformes > Burhinidae > Burhinus > Burhinus oedicnemus. The sequence goes on along the minus strand of VFFE01007519.1, from coordinate 1,197,458 downwards.
CCCAAATCTGTGGGACGCTCTGATGTGTTATGGTTTACCATTTTTTGCAAAAAACATCTAAGAAGGAATACTACTTGAGACCCTATTGTACTAAGCACTGTACAGTCACAAAGTGAATGACAAACCCAGCTTAAAAGAACTTGCAGTCTAAGGGATGAGAGAATATGAGCAGGAAAAAAAAAAGGAGTAAGAAAGGGATCAAGGTAGCAACGCAATAGAAAATAAAGCATTTTTAAATATTCGATCCCAGCATTATGACTCAGCCCTTGCATAACCATGGTGGGTTGTTGTTTAAGTAAGTTTTCTATATGTATTATGGCAGAGATTAGTTCTGTGAAAGCCTCTGAAGGAGGATAATCTGGTAGCTCTATATTCTGACAGAGAGATTCTCCCACTTATGAAACAAGAGAAAGTGCTTTTGAGGAAGAGGGCAATGATCGGAATATAAGGAGGTCTCCTAGCTTACTAAAATATGCTTTATCAACAAGATAATAACATAAATGAGAACTTTAAAAACAACACCCCCCCCCCAAAAAAAAAAAGAAAAAATGGGATTTTTTTTTTCGAGACAATTAATTGGATCTAGAGGATGGGTTTAAATTATTGATGATTTTGAGCTGTAAGGAAAAGTCAGAGCAATGACAGAGCTAAGATGTTGCCAGTGGAATAACTCAGACAGGTGTCGAAGGAAGAAAAATACTCCAAGGAAATGATTGCAAGCTGCATGAACTTGAATCATCTCACTTTTGCCTCACACTGTCGGCACACACATGGATATTAACACAACTTGGTTGACTCATGGTAACTTTTGAAAGCTCTGGTAACTTGATTATATGTCTAAGCCCTTAGGCAATGGTAAACCAGGACTATCAGTAACAACAAGCAGAGCTGTGGCGGTGTTTACTGAGACAGAAGCGGGTAAAAAATGGAAGGTTTTCAGGACAAATGAAAGTATCATTTTTGACTGTATTAGTTAATCAACAGCAGATACCATAAAGGAAGGATTTTACATTGCAGAAAGCCAACTCAGAAAAAAGGATTTAAAACACAAAATGCTATGTGTCGATACAAGAGCACAGAGTGAAAGACAAAGATTGAGCCAGCCACAAAATTACAAAGGCTTAATTAAAAAAAGGAAGAATGGAAAACACATCTGGGATGACAACAAGGCAACAGAAAGACAACTAGAAAAGGAAAGAATTTAAAGGAAAGCATGGCAACCATCATCTCAATTTGCCTCAGCTCAGTTAAAAGTGTCAATTCAGATTCTCTGTTCCAGATCTTCAGTATATTTTTATCTGGGATTTTGGTTCAAGTCATTAAGATTTTCTGCATACTTAAAAATAACTTCCTTGAAAATTTAGCATGAAATTCTGTTAGCAATGGAGAATTTTGAAGGGAAAAAAAATATTTTCTTTGCATTTGATCAAATTATCTCTATATGTACATTCCCTACTTGGTTTTCAAATGTAACATTTTTAATCTATTCCAGGTAACAAATGGAAGGTTTGAAGGTTTGTTTGTTTGTTTTTTAACTTGCTAAAGATGTTAAGTATATACAGTGAAGTCTTCCATAGTTTATGATTTCAAATGTAACAACTGATTTAAATATATATTTTTGCTTGCTACCCTTCATTTCTATACTGTAAATATAGTATTCACCTGTTTAAATAATAATTTTTTTTCCCATATATCTTCATGAGTTAGTTTGGCAGCCCTGCACTCTGAAGAAACTGCTGTCATAGACTAGTTGTCTACAATATTTTTCAACCTCTGGTAAGTTTATTTTCCAGCCCATCATCTACTACTGAAATCTTGATTTTTCTAGTCATGATCTTTTGTTAACAGCAATCAATGACTGTCATGACATAAAACACTGCAATTTGCTCACTGCTTATATTAGGAGAGGTTTTCTTATCAACACTTTTATTAAATTACACACAGTAAAGACTAAGGAATTAATTAATTAAATTTCCCTAACCCAGGCTCACTGAAAGCTCAAGCTTGTCAAACAGTGATTTGTTTGTGACTCAACCCAGGTTATCTCTGGCACGCGCAATCATCCTTTAAGCATCTGCAGACTTGCTCACTCTGATACTGCCAGAAACACCGAGTTAGCAGCTTTCACACTACATGGCACCATTTATTTCAGGATAAAAGCACTACATAAAATACACATATTCTCGTCAGTGGGCTAAATGTAAGCTCAGTTTCCAAGTGTGTCAGAAGCCACATGAGACTTTGTGGTTTCAGGCATTACTCCTTTGTTCCAGCCTTCATCCTAATGTATGCTGCTTGAAAAATATCAGGTATCTCTCTTTATACCTACTACTTATCCTTCAGGTCTAGCATAAACCAAAGCAAACTACTTGCAATTTTCCCAAGCAGGTGAGGCTTTTTACACCATTTAGACATTACAATTATTTTCATATGATTTCAAGAAGACACCAGTGCATAATACTTTCTCATTGATGGAAAAGTCTCTGGAAAGGCCTTTTGTCCCTCTTGTCTATCACATATCAAAATAATAATCCTGGAAAATTTGCCCTCTCTAGCATATGTCTTCACAGTTTTTGTTCTAAAACCAAAATACACTAGTTAATGTATAGATTGCGTGACGTCAACTGTGCACGTCTATTGGCTCTTTCAGATTTGACTCTAAAAGTTATCTAACCTAGCACATCCCCACAGAGTGGATGAGGGTATCAAGTGTGGGGCATGTGATACTCATCCAAGGGTGAGAAGCGAAAGCAAGCACTGCATGCCTGATTCTCCCATCCCAATCCATGTGGCTGTCACTGCTTGTACAACTCCACCAACTGCCTTTTGCAAGAGGGAGAGCAAGACGAAGTTTGTGATTCTGACTCATGAGTCCTTCCTACTGCACTTTTAGAGCACCATCCCCACCTCATTGCTAAGAAGCAAGACTTTAGTCTCTGTATGTTACTGCCTCTGTTTTCCATCTACAAGTGAACGCAAGAACGTGAAGAGTATATACAACCCCCGTTTACAAAAACCAAATTACTAAAGAAACAATCTCATAGTATATAATCTCTAATAATGAATAAATCTAAGTATATTTTCTTACAGCTAAAAGAGATCTTGTACTATGGATTTATATTAGCAATACTGAGATATGATTGCTTCAATAAAGATGGAAGAGTTAAAAGAGAAGTATACATTTCAGGCAACCTGGAAACAGAAATATTCCTGCTACTGAAGATGGTGACAATGATTAGATGCTAACCTGAAGGAAAATAAAATATAAATGAATTACAAAAGAAAAATTAAAGGAAATCATAAAAGTAGCATATAGTCTTGTGATCTTTCCTAACTCAATGTTGGAATATTTTTTGTGTTCTGGAACATTCAAAGCTTAGTAGAGTACAACAGCCACTTTCCAGGATAATAAGTGAACTCAGGTTTTTAAAATTATTGTGACCTAGAAGACCAAACATTTTCTGTTTTTCAGACATAAAAGAAACATCAGGAACAGACTTCTTTGTGATTCAGAACAGACTTTGTCTGGGTCAGGAGAGCACATTACACCATATCCCGTGCTAAGCCATTTCCTTCTCTAGAGGAAGCACCAAATTTTGGACCACTGTTTGTTCTTTTATCTATTGCTGCAATATTGAATATCGACACAAAATACATGTTTGATTTGCTGATTTGATTTGCTGATAAATCCAAAATCCTAAAAAAGAATGCCTCTCCTGTGTCAGAGCTATGATGACATACTACATCTTGCTCTCAGGACCACAAGGCAGAAAGGGAGCTTGGGAGGTCTCTAAGTCTAACCTCCTGCTCAAGCTGTGAGACCAGACCAGCTTGTTCAGGACTTTATCCAGTTGGGCCTTGAGAAACCTGCATGGACAGAGACTGCACAACCTCGCTGGGAAAACCCGTCCCATCGACAGACTATCCTCACGGTGAAGGTGTTTTTTCTTATATCCAGTCTGAAGCTCTCTTCTGAAACTCTCTTCCTTGCATTTCCACTGTTTGTCTCTTGACCTCCCACCACACACCTCTGAAGAGCTTGCTTCCGTGCTTTTGATAATCTCCTTGTAGATGCTGAAGGTCTTCAATTTCCCCTGGAAGCCATCTCATCTCCAGGCTGAACAAGGCCCGATCCCTCAGCCTGTCCCTGCAGGTCAAGTGATCGAGCCCCAACCATCCAGGGGGCCCTTCACTGAACCCCCTCTGCTTTAACCATGTCTTTCTTCTGTTGGGGGACCAAAACTGGTCACAATGAAGCAGGTATCTTCTAATGAGTGCTGCACAGAGGGAGGTGATCACCTCCCTGAATATAGTGCCTGTGCTGCTGTTCATAGAGGACTCAGGAGTTCAGGATTTCAAAAGAATCTGTGACTTCAGAAATATAATAGAATTATTCTCAAAAATGAGACAACATACACCTTGGGAAAATCTGTATTTATAGATGTGCTATACAATTGTCGACTCATTCAAAAATTTTAAGAGAAGCAATGCCTCACATTGCTGTAAAGTAACATAATTAATATGCTACCAGGATCAATCAACTTTGTAAAATCCCTCAGATAAAGAGATTCCTTCCAGCATATCCCTAGCAAGTTTCTGGTCACAAGAGAGTCTCCAGCACCTGCAGCAATGTAAGACACAAGAATGGAAACTCCAGTTCTGCAAGCCTTAAGCACTCAAAACACATTGTGCTAACTCTCACCAAAGAAATAAAAATAAACCCTTATCGTCCCCGACAATTTGTTTTTTTCAGGAACTGGACTGGCTAAAGCCTGTTTTTTCCTCTCTGTTCTATTGTTTGGAAATGGAATTCATTGTCTCCTTAAACTCATCCGGTTATGCTCAATTAAAAGTCGTATTTCCTCCAGTTTATGAGGGAATCAATTTCTGCTTAAGGAATTACCAACCAAACTTATCAACTGTACCACTGCTGCTATCACCACTGGACTCCTGCTGAGGGGACAGGCATACTACAAAGATGTCACTGAGACTGCTGCTTTGTTGTGCTAATTAGTAAGGCAATTATTGTTTGGATGAGACTCCTAAAGATAAAGAAGAGAGTGAACAAGGAGCCAGCAGAAAGTAGGTAAGTGGATGATGGGCATCATCTAGACCACATAGAAGAGGAGCACCTATGACAAAGCAGCAAAGAAGGACAAGGCTTCCAGAGGAGAAATACAAGAGAGAGATTTCAAGAATTTAAGAGACGGATGGCAGGCCAACGAGGATTTCTGAGCTTTTACTAGTTCTTGCCACTCTGTAGTGAAAATCACAAAATTTGAATCATTACAAAGGCAGAAAGATAACTTTTTTAGGATAAAAAATATTGTAGAAAAATACTGTCAAACAAAAAAATTACTTCCATGACGTTTGTGCTTATATGCCTGGCACTACAAGGAGACTTAGTAAGTTAATATCTGCCTTTTTTTTAAACAATATGCATTTTTATAACGTCTAACTACTTCAATCTCTGTACTGTTTGCAGTTTTCCATTGCAGTCAATAAACATCCCATGGTTTTAGGCTTTCAAAATGAAGAATATAAGCAGAAAGCTAATTCCACAACTAGTTTTTCTGCTTACAAGCATTCAACCATCTCTCTGTGTTCACGTTGCTCTACATGAAATCAGTCCCCAAAGTATTCATGGGCAGGTAAGAATTGTAAAACGAAAGAGAAACCCAAGATGCATCATCCTTTCCAGGTCACACCTATTGCCCACTCAGTAGTCATGTAGACTGTACATGTGCTATACCATAATTCAAATACGTTTGTACTCAAACCCTCTCAAAGATTCTCCAGAGAGAATGCCGGCTTCCCTGGCCAGGTTAAACTCAGAAGTCAACACTAAATGCAAGACAGGCTTTTCATGCTTTAAGAAGTCTGACTCCTGCTGGCTTTCAATAGTATTCCAGTTAATCTCCGTTTTGGAAAAAAAGGAATTTAGTATCTTAATTATTTTTTTTATTTTATTTTACTGATCTATCCTTAACTGATTTCCATGAGGCTGAAACACTACAAAACTATTGTAAACTTTTATTTAAGGAAACCAGAATTTCAGTCTGGATTTGCACTGCTCTCCTTCCATCACTCCTTCTGTAATAATTATCCCATCTATAATCAGCAGTAATTCAGACAGCATCTCCCTTCCTGTTCAAAGTTTTTGAGTTTACAAAGGGTAAAACAAAAATGATGGCTTATTGTTTCTCTCCTCATGCAGAAGAAAAGGAAATCTTTGTTGCTGAAGTTGGCACAGTAACATAAATGTGCTGTCATGTTCTGTTAGTTGTCTGCAGCCATGGATCGTTTTTACGATTTGAAAAGACATCAGTATTTTTAAGTCCTGTTCATTTTCAAAATCATCATAGACCATGATCTCAACAGCAGTTCCTTCTTGCTTCCTCTTTGATTATGCTAAAATAGACCTTATTTAAATTGAATAGCATTTCATTCACGTCATAAAATCCACCAGAGGAGTGCAGGGACAACACTGTCAATTGTCACAAGGCAAGCTGATCCACAAAACATGTTGTGTAACTGGCAGGACTAATCTCTCCCACCACACTGACAAACACAGATGTCCGGGTTTATTTAAAATAGCCGTAAGTGAAACAGCACAACCTGTGGTGTTTGGGTTTTTCTAAAATGTATGCTTTCTACTAGGAGGCACTTGATTAGAGAAAGATCTCCGATTTTATTCTGATGCTGACAAGGCAACAATGGTCAAAGAAATGGTATCAGTTGGATTTTATTCTCTCCCTCAACACACTAAGGGCAATCGCATCCAGACCATTTCCCAGATGTTCTTGCCTGCAAAGTCCATCAAACCTCTGGATCCAAGTTGATCAGAACATTATTTTGTACTAACAAGATACGGCTGAACAGAATTACTCATTTTTCCTTACAAATCTACGTTACTGATGGGGGGCAGGGGCGATAACATTCACGCATGCATACGAAAACTTACATTAGAAGGCAAACCAGTATAAGTTATTAGCTGATATCAGCAAACAGGTTTATTTGGTGAATATTGAGGGAAAAAAAAGCTTTTTCTTGCTGTTAAGTTATAGTGAAATGTCAATCAGCGAAAGCAAAATTTCACATATGGTACTAGAGTCTCGTACAATGTGCCTTATGATTTTGCTTAAGCATCTCTGAAGGCCACCCATGTTCTTGCCAGTATATCCGTAACGAATAACAGAATTACAGCAAACAATACGAATAATTCCATTTTAGAAAGACCACAGGATAATTAAGGGAAACAGAACACAACTTTCTTAAATATATGGGGTAAACCACAATATGATACATATGATAAATTGACTATATTTGAGCAACAATCTAATGCCCCTGTCCTTCAGATCTCAGTTTATAGATCCATCGCTATATTTACACGGAATGCAAATGAAGGCAAAAGAATCACAGTAAATTACAGATTAGAGGCCTAAAATTTCAGAATTACATAGTGCATCCTTCAGCAATGGGAAATGGGAACTAAATCGTGGGCAATTGCTGGACAAGATGAAGTCTTGAAGAAGGAGTTTTGACTTGTAACATAAAACATGGGAATGTCTACTTTGGTGCCAGTAGGATTTCTATATAGCCTGTACCCTCTGAATAGAATCACATAAAAAAATAGGTTGAGAAGGAGACATCTGGAGGACAGGACCTCCTGTCCTGTCCAGTTCAACCACCTGCTCAATGCAGTGCCAGATTGAAAGCCAGATTAGCTTGCTCAGGGCCTCGTCTAGTTGAGTTTTGAAAATCTTCATGAATGGTAATTTTCCACCATTATACAGAATTTTAGTTGTTAATCTCCTACACCAGAAAAATGTAAGGAAATTCTAAGATTAATCTATCATCTTAAGATAATAAATTAAGAAGTTATATGACATTTAACCTCAAAAATTAGCCCGCAGAGCTGCTTCCACAAGCAGATGAATACAGCTGTATGAAGTTCAGCACAAAGTCAGTTTTAGTAAAGCCAATTTCTGCACATGGAAAAAAACTTAATTACTTCCAGTGAAGAAAAAAATTAAGCTTTTCGTTTACTTTCAGGCAAATATACTTTATAAAAAGACATGCAGAGACCTTTTCCCTATCATACTGAGTTGTTTCTTAAAGGAATAGCTTTCCAATAAAATTATATTCATGTATTATAATACTCTAATAATAACTATGCATGTATCAGCCTTGCTCCTAGAAACTGGCCTACTATTGTTCCCTCTGCTTTTAATTCCTGTAATGGTCTACCTGCCCTTAGACTTAAGAGCTCAACGGGAGCACTCTCATTTTGGATTTCTACACCAACATTGCTTTGCCTGCACCAATAAACAAATACTTTGATATAAATAATTTCTTTTTAATAAGAAAATTTACCAAGATATTGGGAACAAAACACAGAAACTGCCTTAAAAAATGTCAAAAACGTATTAAAACCAATGCTTATTAACTCCATTTGCTTTGTTTGTAAGATTTAACAGAACACTAAAACTATATTGCACATCAGAAAATACAGTATGTTATTCTACCATTTTAAATGCCAAAAAGTCCTATGCACTTCTAAATTAAAACGTATAGATTCACAGTGTGTTGTAAACAACAATGTACAAGGAAATGCGCACAGGAGAACTTCTCCAGGATTTCATTCTTTCATTTCTCAGAGAAAAGCTTTTAAAATGGCTTGTTCTTGTAGTTCTGTAGTTACAGCAACCATAACACCCAAGTTTTGCTAAATTTTCTCCCTGAAGAAATCTTAAACACTAATCTGGTCAGAGATGCATAAAATAATAAACAAGCTTGTCATGGCTATCATCACCTGTTTCTATGTAAATAAAAGATTTGCTGAAAAAAGAATTAATGACTCCAATGGAAGATGAGCTAACACAGCATTTCATAACCCTTATTCATCAGCTAAAGTTGTTATCTGGAAAGTAACGTGGTTTAAGTAAACAAAACAGCACTTCATTTAGTCATTTCAGTTGCCCAGAGCTTGTCTGTAATTTAGAGAAGACATGTCTTTGTGAAGACAGATGCCCATGGCTTCGGTAAAGACGTAGATGGATTTTTTTTCTGTGATAGACTTCCTGACAGCCAATACTGAATAAAAATAAATAATAGGTTTAGTCTGATCAGCTGTTTCTGAACTGGTTCATCAGACCTACTTATTATAACCAACTGGAAAACAAAAATATATTCCCACGCAGACATAAACTCTAAAAGAAGGTGGGGGGGCAATGAGAAAAAAGGAATTGTGTCTGGAAGAGATTATCAAAGAAGTTTCAGATCAGATAATCTGAAACAGGATTTTTGGCCCTTGGTTACCCTCTGCGGAAGGTTCCTATCAAAATGACACTGGAGTATATCCAGCCTGCCTGCTAGGAGTGCTTAATTGAGCTGTTGTAACTACTATAGTGTTGAAAGGTCAGGAGAGCAATGAGCTATCTAGACTGCCAGACACCACCTCCTATACTGTTGATGGGAGAAAAGTAGCTGCGCTACCCAGGCTAGATCATCTAAAACAGGCAGTCTGCCGCACCAGGCAGGCAGGCGCGCATGGCAGACAGCGCAAACATGCCTTTTTGACTTCAGCTTTCCATATGTGCTTGCAGGGAAGTCATGATTTCAGTTTTTCACATAAAACATCTTGCATGTGTACCCCTTCTGCTAATTTACATCCATCCACAGACTAAACAACATAGACATCAAAATGCATGTCACAAATACTTAACGGTAAAACAGACTTTAAAATAACTCTGCTGTTAGAGGCGCTACCTTGAGGCCCCTGCAAGATCTGGAATTTTCTTGTACCATATCCATGCACAGCACATACAAGTCCCATTTCTTTAACTAGAGACATTCAAGCTACCTTCTTCTAAATACCTACAACTTTTCCACGTAGGGCTTCACCTTGAGAGTTACAAATTCATGACTTAAACCAGGCATGCCATTAGTATCTGTTACTCACAAGACTTCTCTAGCTACACAAGTCTACCGACGTCTAGTTAAAAAAGAAGTATGAATATACGTGGCATAAGAGGGAGCAAGTTGTAAATAATTCCCCAAAGCCTAGAAACATACACACACACGTGTGCAGAGGAGTCCAAGCTAATTAAGTATGTTGCAGCTACGTAAATCAGAGAAGCACAATGAATTAGGTGGTTGTTAGCTCTGTGCTGCCATAGCTAGACTCCTGCCCCTCCTGGTAATACCTGTTATGGCTACATTAGGCTCCATTCAAGTTCCTCATTGAAAAATAGCCATATTTTTTATATCAAGACCTGTAAAGCAGATGACAATACAGAAAAGAAAAACTCAAGTATTCCTGATCATGAAGTTATTTTTTTAAAAGTGCGTGCTGGTTCACTTCAGTGAGGTAAACTGTCCAGCAAGAGAAGCTGATAAGTTCTTTATCAGGAAGTAGGTAGTATTATTGTATTTTTTTCCTTCAGATGGAAAAAAATGAAACCAAGAGCAAAGAATTTAAAGATTTCATCAGGACTTGGTGCTATTTGACACTATTAGAAGCCAGCCATTCCCATACCCTGAGCAAGACTTCCTTTACTCCTTCCCACTGCTGTCTCACAAATGGAAAAGGAGCTGAGAGGTACAGAGCTACCTCAAGAAGTTTGGTGGGGGCATGCAGAGACAAGTCTCTCCACTCATCTCCACCCTTTTTTTTTTCCACCAGCACTTACTACGAGCTGCAAGATGAAGGTAAGAAGCAAAGGAGGGAGCTATGATTAAAACACACAAACAAAACACTCAGCACTGGCGAGGCCACACCTGGAGTAGTGTGTCCAGTTCCAGGCTCTTCAGTACGAGAGAGACATGGACATACTGGAGAGAGTCCAATGAAGGGCCACAAAGATGACGAAGGGACTGAAGCATCTCTGACTTGAGAAAAGGCTGGGAGAGCTGGGACTGTTCAGCCTGGAGAAGAGAAGGCTCAGTGGGGGTGTTATTAACACCTGAAGGGAGGGTGCAAAGAGGACAGAGCCAGGCTCTTCTCAGTAGCGTCCAGTAACAGGACCAGAGGCAATGGGCATAAACTGAAACACAGGAGGTTCCCTCTGACCATCAGGAAAGGCTTTTTCACTGTGAGAGTGACCGAGCACTGGCACAGGTTGCCCGAGGAGGCAGTGGAGTTTCTATCCTTGGAGATACTCAAAAGCTGTCTGGACACAGTCCTGGGTAACTGGCTCGATGTGGACCTGCCTGAGCAGGAAGGTTGGACCAGATGACCTCCAGAGGTGCCTTCCAACCTCATCCAGTCTATCATTCTGTGTAAAGTGTTCACAAGGCTGCTCACCCACACCAACTGTGAATGCCGTTTGTAAATACTTTGGTTTCATTATTTTGTCTTCACATTTGTGAGGTGAACTGCACTGGTCCTGCCAACCCAGGCTAGTTTCCACACTCTACATCTTTTCCCTCTACTCTGTAAACAGAAGTAAACTCCTCCCTTGCTATTTCATCACCTGGAGCTGGTCAGCGTAGCTGGTTTCTAAATGCTAGAAACCACTTGAGCTTTGCTCACTTCACGGGGCCCCCTCCCATACATGCCTCAGGTATGAACCTGCTTCTCAAACATGGTACACCTAACGGCAACCCACTTCCATGGTAAGAGGTATGCTCATTCCCTTCCTCCATTGCCTTCAGACATCACTCGGCACTAAACCAGTACGAAAGGATCCAGGTTATCTATAGTTGTTGCTTTGCCTCATATTTGCTGTCAGAAAAATCTATTCCTAAAAGTTAATTCCTGAGGGGGGAACACTGTCTTTAATCTCTGAGAGCTTCACATACCCCAGGACACTACGTCATAAAATAGGTATTTGCGCTCTAGATGAGGGACAACTGATCTACAGTTCATAGACTCATGTACGTAACAGGACTTAGAGCTCAGTGCCTCCACCTACAGCCCCCACAGAGCTCCCCACCTTTTTCTTGCCTGCTTGTGTGTTGGATCGTAGGGACAGAGGTAGGGGAAGGCCAGACATTGTATAAATCCCTTCAGTATACTGTCATAATCAAAAAGGCTCCATACTCAGTAGCTGAAATTCAAGCTAAAAAAAGAAGACAAGGAAAAGAAAGCTATTTGAAGGTCAAACACTCATATCATTATTAAAGCATCTACTTCACATACGCTACAAGAGGTTAGAGTAAACACCTGTTTTGCTCTGGGGAAAAAGTATAGTCACTACAATTGCACAAATCGCTAACTAGAAAGCACACTGGGTATCTTGGGAGCAACACAGAAATGACCAATACCTCTCTCTGCATGGGTTTATTAAGGTTTTCCTCTCTAGTGTTTCCCTATCCTAAACTGAAACTACTTCAGGAGCCATTCTGCTTTCCCAGCCTTCCCTTTGGGGAATCCCAACTCATACCCAATGCTTAAAACACAGCAGAGACGTCTCTGAGCTAGTCATGGGGAATGATGCCATACAGCATGACCCTAATTCTTCCAATTTAGGGAAGAAAAACTGTATTGCTTCTGCACTTTGGCTGCTGCAGAGAATCCGTGGGCAAAGGCTTGCCAAGGGTGACTGTTTCAGAAACCCACATCCAGCTCTGGATGCGAGCACATTTGTCTTCCACACAGAGCTCTTCTCACTAAACACCCTGTTTTAGGCATGAATAACTCCATTCCTACTACACATGTACAACACTTGCAGCTGATAATTAATCAAATACTAACATTTGTTATGTGCAAAGCAGGTATTTTTAAAGCACCTCACCAGCTTAAAAAAGTTAAACCTTTATCGTTACCTGAAGAGAATCAAATATCACCTAAAATTTAAAGGTGAAGAATCAAAATGTCATTTGTCCAAGGATGGACTCATGACGCTGAAGAAAACCTCAGAGTCTGAATTTAATTGTCTTACATTTCACATCTGTATTTCAAGTTACACTCACACATGCCACACAACTTATTCATCTGAACATAGCATTAGATGTTGTTGCCTTAGGTTGAACTAAGGTGAATAAGGAAAAGTCATTCCAAAATCTCGGGGTTAAAGTTTTACAGCATTCTGCCCCAGGAAATTTGCAAAACTGTGCTCGCAATAAGAAACTTGCAGTTCAAGTGAGTAAGTTCCCAAAGAAGCAATCCTGATTTATGATTTTTAGACATGTTCCTGTGTTAATCCACAGTATGACAAAAAAATACTGTTGCTGAACTTGTGACTTGTGACTCTCTCCAACCTTAAAGAACACCCTTAATTGTCTTTTCTCCCTTTGCTCAGTTTATGAAATAAGATAAGTAGCAATGCCTCAGAACAAACACTGAAAACACATCAATGTGTTCTCCCCACTGATTTCTAAGACTTCAACAGCATGTTTCTAAAACAGGTGGGGTTTTCCCTTCTCACAGCGAGATTAGCCCTATCAGCAGTATGCCTCCTGCAAATGGAAACAGGGTCTGACTGAGTCACGAATAGCACTCAAAAAGTAATCCTTCTCAAACCTGAATGTCATTTGGCTGCTTCAAGACCTTCCAATCCTTTAGAAATTTAGCAGACAGATTTTCATGCTTTTTAGAAGATAATGCTACCCTGCAGGAGCCATAAGTGTAACTGGCATCTATCAACATCATACTTAATATTCCGTAAGAAGTGCTCCATCCTGCAAGAGGACATAGGCAAACTCCAGGGAAGTGAAGATTTAATTTAAATAGACAACTTCAAAACTTTTGCCTGGAGAACACAAGTGACAAATGCTGGATTTCCAAGGCAACCAAAACATTTGCTCTAGACATCACAACCAAATCACTGGAATTATAAAGAGGTTTTCCATTCTTTGTAAGGATACTTTCAAAAAGACAAATCTATGAAGAGCAAAAGAGTCGAGTTTTGAGTTTCTTAAGAAAGTTAAAACCAGCTACTTCAAAAGTTTGAAACCTGCATGCAAGAGAGCGAATGAAATTCTGTGATTTTCCTTAAATGACCAATTATCAAGAAAACTCCTCCTGCCTCTGAATTACTCTGCTATAAAATAGCTTTCCAACAATTAAGTTGTTCTCAAAAGAAATCCTAACTAATCCTACACTTACCATCGCAATGTCTGATCATCCTACTACAACAGAGCCCTGGGAAAGACTGCCAGGAGAGAGGAGAGATGAAACGCTGAGGTGTCTCGTGCCCTGTTAGAGACAGGCTGGCCTGCATACCTACACTCAGGGCCTCCTGGAAAGGCAGCGGTGGGACATGGCTGGAGATGCCCAGGTGAAGCCCCCCTGAGGGAGCAAGAGCAGAGGCCCTGCAGCTATGGGAAGTGCTCTGCTGGGCCAAGCATAGCCTGGGGCCACAGGAGAGCCAGCCAGGCCTCCCAGCCATGCAAGCACTACCCTAGATTTCCCTCATCCCTTATGCAGCCACTCAAAAGGCTGTTGGGAGTAAGTTTTAGAGGCTTTTGCTTTGGGAGGTTAATGCAGAGCACCATGGACCAGGCAGCCCTGAAAAGGAGCTCCCACGTTCGGCTCCATTTTTGAAGAACTATTGCAATTCTGTTCTGTTATCAGAGGTTTATTTTCCAAACAAAGAGGAAAATCTTTGCACAAACAAGTTATAGCCACAAATGAGATTGCTTGGCCTGTAGGTGTTTACAGTTTCCTGTATATATGAAATTAAATTGCTTACTGTACTCAAACACCTCTACATTTCCAGGTATATGGCTCAAAAACATGCCTCAAAAGATCACAAAAGATGCCATATGTTTATTCCACCAGTTCTTAAGAGGTTAATAAGCCTCTGCCTGAAGTGTTAAAATGCAATGTCAAAGACGGCCAATACCCTATTTATGCAAAAACTCATTCAAACAGGGGAGGACTACAGCTACATGGTTTTATTAATGATTTCAAAAATATACCATTTGTTACTGTCATGAAATACACGAAACCCCAGCACTGTCTTTTGATAACTGACCCTTAAGGAATATTATCTTTGTTTAGCTAAGGTTTGCGGGAGATGGTATAAAAATTGATTGTCAGTGCTGTCAGATATCTAGACTCATTATGCACTCAGAGTAAGCTAATAATCCCAGCTTTTTCATACACAGGAACAACACGAAAGCAAAAGAGGACACCACATGCAAAAGCTGTTTGTAGCAGTCTGTGGAGTTTTGCTATTAAATTAAACTAAGTTAGAATATTGCTTCAGATGCTCACGTTTCTGCAAACGTTTGTGTGTGCTCATGTGGACATATATGTGCGCATATGAAAAGCACACAATGACCACAAAAGTTCTACTTCTCTTACTCTATTCAAGGGTTGGGTTTTTAAAGAGGGTTTTATTGAATTCCTCTAAGAGATGTTTCATTTACTCAATAATCTCCTTTCTAGGATAAAAATCAAATTTTATATGCGTAGCTAGAACGCCCCAAACTAATTTAAAATCGTTTGAAATTAATAGTGAACTTAAAAGTAAATCCTGAGATTCGTCACTGTCACTCTTTTCAGTCACTTTGTCCTTCAGTGACTCACAAGTAATTATTTGTGTGGGAAGATAAAACAAATGCCTTTTCCACAGTGCAGAGCATATGGCTTCATGGGCTACAGATCTGTACAAACAGAAGTTTTACATTGATTCTAGCTTTTACTGAACAATAAAACTGTTCTTCAAGCTTTATGTAGGCCATCTATTCTATTTTACTTATCACTGAGTAAAGCAAACATCTTGGTAAGTCTGGCTGCCAAAATAACACCAAAAAAATGCATCCGTACTTGCCCCTGAACTATCTTGCTTTAAAGAAAAACTAAGAAGAAAAAACCCAAATGATATTTTGGTCTGGAGTTAACAAAACATTTTGTTTGAACAGATCATTACACTTCAGTTTCAGGGACTTCTGGAGATATCAAAAAGGAAAAAAAAAAAAAAGAAAAGAAAAAAACCCAAGCCCACACAATTCAAGGTGGACTTCTTACCTTTTTCTGTTGACGCTATTCCACTTTGCTTAACTGTGTGGTAGAAAAGGGACTGGAATGAGATGTCCCACCTGCCTGGGAAAGGTGTCTTAAACATTAAACTATGTTCTATGACACAGAATACTGCAATACTTTTTAGTAGAAACACATGAGGAAAAGAGATTGAGAAGTACATTGGAGTCCAAAACCCTAACCACCATTCTTCAGTCATCTAGGTTATTTTCAAGGCATTTTAAAATTCCAGACCCAGAGCTTCACTCTGTGTACAAACCAGTAAGTAACTACACAGGGTACAACAGAGCGTAGAGACTGGGCAAAAATCTGCTACCAGAGATTTGCAACCCTTTACAAATAGATACAAAGATGTAATGGATTAAAAAAAGAAATCAGTCCATTAAAAGCTTTAAAGTTGGAAACCTTCTTTTACTTGTAGATTTTTATAAACAAGTAATCAATCCATAGCCTAATTACAGCAATGCCCTGTTGTTTGCTGCTTTGGAGAAACTAAGTTCTTTTCAGTTGCAGTGCTTGGTTTGTGAAAGTGTGTGCGAGTTGCACACACAAATGAGTTCAATGTGCAGACAGCTGCGTTTAAATTATTTTCCTCAACAACTTCTTCGACGTTTCCTGCATCTCAAAAACATAGCTGGTTGGAATTAGAAAAAACGAGGAAAAAATCCAAAATAACTAAATTAATTCCTTGAAATGTGTTGTAGAACCCAGACTGCCATAAAAGGCGCTTTCGTACTTCAAAGAGCAACTTCAATAATCAAAACAAAACATTTGCAATTGCCAGTTATATGCAAAGAATGTGCCACTTTTTAACATGTGAATTTTATTTTGATGTCCTATAGTAGAGTTCATAAACCTTTTTCGGTCTTGCTATTTTTCCCCAAAGCTCCTCAGGTCTTGACTCGGTCAGGAGTGGTGTGGGGGTGGAAGAATCCATCCATTTTGCTCACAACGAAGCACATGAGCCTCAGGCTGCAAAACTGCAAACTTTTATGTCAGCTACCAGTGCCACGCGACAGCGTGGAGTTCTTTGCAGTTTTCTTCTTGTCTTCTCTTACATCATCAACTTATTTCAGATGTGTTTTACACAAACACTGAAGTAAAAAGCGTCAGATCTTAAAGTGGGTGTGTTTGGGTTGGTTTTTTTAAGCCAGCTCTTTTGATGGACATTGCATTACATTACAATGACATGTTTTGAACTGTACAAAAGAAATCGTTTGGCAACGTCCCCACAAACGTACAGTTAAGGGCAGTTCTGTAAGCTACTTGTAGTCTATCTACATTACAAAGTACGAGACAAATTCTGAATTATTTGGAAGCATGGTTTTGCTTAACCCAAAGTCTGAATTGCCTCAAAATAATCAGTACTTGAATATTTTCAGTATCACCACAATGCAATAAACATGACAGGGAAAGTAAATTCAGTTTTATCTAGCAACTAGTGTCCCACTACTTGAAGAACTTGGAGAAAAATGTCATTTTTTAAAAGCGATCAAATTGGCGAGTACTGAAGTTCAAGCACAGAAAGCACAGCACTGACAGGAATTTAAAGCTGCCCAGTAAATTCTGAGAGACAGGAAACAGTAAAAGTAAATAACGATTTTTTAAAAAATCCTTAGTTTACATCTTACCACTTCGTAATCCTCACTGCCAAAAAGGTACATAGCTACACCTTCACGGCCTGACACTAGACGTCCACAGCGCCCAAAACGCCTAAAGTAAGGTCTTCAACTGCATCTCCAACTTGGGGGTTCCAGCCAGGCAGGCTCTGCCGCCGCGCTGCGCTCCCGGCGCTCGTTTCCCACGCTCAAACCGCTCTCCAAGTGCCGCGCTCGGGCACGAAAACCAAACCTCCTGTTGCAAGGGGCCGAGGAACCGACGGTCCGGCAAAGCGCCCGGCAGACGAACCTCCCCAGCCGGAGAGAAGGCAGCGGCGGCGTGAGCGAGCCGGCGGGCGGGCGGCGGGCGCGGCGGCGGGCGGCGGCGGGCTGTCAGCGCCGAGCGGGGCCGGGCGCTCATTCAGGCTCCTGCTCCTCGTCACGGGCTGCTGGCGCTGCCCCGATTGGCTGCGGGGGAAAAGCAGGCTCGGGAAAAAAAGGGAGCGGGAGCCCGAGGTTTGGGATGGGAGAGCCCGGGAAGGGCGCGGGAGTGGCGTTTCTGGAGCGGGAGCGGACGCCCGGGCGCGTCCGTGGCCGGGAGGCGGCGGGAGCAAACGGTGCCGGCGGGCGAAGCGCTGGGAGCGAGCCAGCACGGCGAGCTCAACTGGGAGGAGGCTCGGAAACGGGCAGTTCACAGCCTGGATTACCCGAGCTCATCCAAATTTATCCCTCACTCCTCTGACAGTTCTGCAGAAACCCATGGAGCTACGTCACCATCTATTTTAAAAATAAAAATAAAAATCAGTCCAGAAGAGTTTTCCATTGCCATGTTTCACTCACTTCGTTGCTTCCTTCTGCTGATTAATCCCAGACCGCTCTGCTAGGGAAACACGGTGCAACTTCGTAACACCGTGGCACTTGGGTAACAGAAAAGTTATTCCCGCTACCTCCACAGCATGGGAAGTGGATCCAGCGTACGATACCGCACCACGAGAGAAGAGCCTGAGGCCCTGCCTCGCTCCTGGCCAACTTCCAGTCCAGGTAGAGCAGGCAAGAAAGAGTAAAAGCAGCCAAAGAGCAGGAAAAAACACTAAAGACTAAAAGACTTCGGAGACTAATTCACCGACAGCATTCCCAATCTAAAATCAAAACGGAGCTTTAAAAATAAATCTCATTAGAGATGGTTTAGGAATACAGGCATCTGGAAATATCGCCCTCTGGGAAAGGCTGTCCTTCACCACTGGGGAAGAGGCCACCAGCTGGCACCCAGTAACACAACCCTGATCAAAACAGCTTTAAAACAGCACTAGGAAACCCGTCCCCTCTCTGCTCAGTCCCCTAAATTCCTTATAGTTCATATTGCTGCTATCACTATACCCCATAATCAGAACTATACATAAGCTCTAGCAAAAATTACGCAATAAGTAATGTCTGAAGGAGGAAATGTGTGGCTGTACGCTACAGCATATCATGACAAGATACCATGAACACAGGCAGCATTGAAAAACAGTTCCTGCTCCTCAACTTCCTTCTCTTCCACACAGGGAAGAGAACAAGACCTTTTTCCTAACAAAAACACTAAATGAAGCAGTTCAAATGCATTGTAAACATCCTTGCCGTTCCTCCCCCCGCCTCACCCCCCGCTTATTTTAAATAGATCTTGTCTTGACTACCTCAGTTTCTTTGCGTGAGTTAGTAGGCTATTCTCTCAGTTTGCCTTCTCTGTCAAAACAGACCTTTGGTCCTCTGTTGACTATATGTGATGTGACTCACGAGTCTGGATTTTTTAAGTTCTTGTATGTATTCACAAGTAGAGTTAAAAGCAAGCTACATACTCTTGGAAAGAGCAAATTAGAAATCAGAAGACATTAATTTTACTTCCAACCATATGTTTACAAAAGAGCAGTAGTTTAATCTGTCAGCCAAACCGGTCACTTCACATTATATCAATTGCAAATTACACTTCAAACAAGTAATATCATAATATTGTGTTCCCAGGAAGTAAACAAAACATGCACCATTCCTGCTTGGAGGTAAATAACAGACATAAGACACCGCTAGTGGAATGTAATAATCACTCGTCCAAGTTGGTTGCCACTATTGATGCTGAGTGAGGGTGGTTACATACACTTGTTAGTTTTAATGTAATTGCCTAAGCATTACTGCATAGCTTTTTTAGCATGAAACCACACCTGTCAATACTAGGCAAAGCTAGTGTCAGCACCCATTACTTCGCTTGTCTGATACAGCTCTTGTAAGTAACTGAAATTTGGGTGCCGTAACTTGATTGCTCCCTTCTTGGATACGGCTCTCCCAACTAAATTTGGGAAAAAAAAAAAGAAAGATCAGCAGGAATGTCACAACTTCTCCTACCATCAAGAATAAGGAAAACGTATTGCTTTCCATGTATTAAAAATTATGGTTTGTTGTTTGTTTTTTTTTTTAATAGTTTCATCAGCTCCTGTACTTTGGGCATGAATACGAAATCAGGGAGGACTGCAGTTCACATATACTCAACAGAGACTTAGGGCATTATTCAGACTGTCACCGTAAGTGACTTACATGTCACAAGTAATTCTCACTACAGACAGTACAAGCAGCCAGAGTTTGGCAGCTTGGACAGTAAATAAGCTGAATTGCTCATTGCTCTCTTGAATTGAAACATCATGACAGGTACCCAAGCCCATGTCAGGGCTCCACAAAGCAAATCTGTATATAGCTTTTATGGTTCAAGAGTTAAAGTCTGCAAAAATGCCACCCCTGTTGAGGGCGTTTAAACTTAGCACAGCACTTCTGGATGACCTGTGCTCCACTCCCAGCTAAGTGACAGCAGTGGGTTTTCTCTGCGCTTCCTTCCCCCAGTGGCTCAGTGTGGCGTGGGACTGGCCAGCACTGGGTGGTTAGTCCCTCACCGGTGCTGACCCTTGCAGCGAGGCAGCACAGATGACAATCTCATGATCCACACAGAAAGAGTGAGCACAGAAGTGGAAATGGGAGAGAGAGAGAGAGAGAGAGAGAGAGAGAGAGAGAGAGAGAAGCAGGTTGGAAAAGAAATAAGGCAGCAATGGGACTGGAGAGGTGGTGGGAATGGAAAGAGCAGGAAGCCAGAGTGCAGAACAAGGAAGGAAGCAGTGTGACTATGTGACATACCGGGAGGAGACGCTATAAACCAGGCCAGAAGACACAAATTAAGATTAGGCAAGAAAAAACATTCATGGTAGGTAAGGAACACAATAGGATTTGAAAAGGCCTGCACAGGGACTGCTGGCTACCTGACTAGGCTAAAGCCAGGAGGTAACCAGGGAAGAGGGGAATGGTGAGGAGCAGGGCAGAGATGTTGAGATGGGATGCCTAGGCAGAACTGGCTGATCAAGCAAATAGGGGCTACTGAAAAACCTGTAGGGTGGAAACTTCAGCAAGAGATGAAGTTTAGGACAGCAATGGAACTGGGATAAAGGTAGAAAGTGTCAAAACCACAGCAATGGCTCTATAAAAAAAGAAGGTGGAAACAAAGCTAAGGGTGGAATTGCTCCTCTCCTCCACTGGTACTTTCCAGCAGGACATGTGCTTGAAGATGCATGACAGAGAGCTACACAGGTACACAAACCCAGCTTGATGAAGACTGGGCCTTAAGAACCAGCCTTCAGACTACAGAAAAGCAAACTACCTGGAGGCTTAACCGTGAGAGTCAAGACTACAGTCTGAAATGATGTGTAAATCACAATAATAAAAGAAACCAGTTCTTTAGCTTTCTACTGTACCAAAGTACTTTCAGAGTAGCCTTTGCTCATCTGTAGAATCCAGACAGCAACAGCAATATTAAACATCTGTTAACAGAGGTAACCAGGTACAAATGCAGGTGTGTCACTATGGGTGAACTTCGTTTGCTCTGATTATTTCTGTAAATTTTGTTCCTTTCATAAAAATCTACTAATGTGTGTAATACCTGATGGGAGGGAGAAAAGAAGACAGAGCCAGACTCTTCTCAGTGGTTCCCAGTGAAAGGGAACCACTAAGCAATGAGCATAGACTTTTCTTTTTTTTTTTTACTGTGAGGGTGACTGAGAAGTGGCACAGGTTGCCCAAGAAGGTTGTGGTATCTCCATCCTTGGAGACATTCAAAAGCCATCTGGACACAGTTCTGGGCAACTGGTTCTAGGCAGACCTACACCGAGCAGGTGACTGGACTAGATGATCTCCAGAGGTGCCTTCCTACCTCAGCCCCTCCATGAAAACACAACAAATGTATACAAAAAATATCTGATTCATGTTGATATTTTAGTGATCCTCTCTCTCCATTTCAATTTTCAAAGATTAAGCATAATGACTTTTCAAATTGTCTAGAAGGATGGCATTCAACTCTGGTATTTAAACTCTGACCCATGTCTTTTAAGCATAGCTATGAATTGTCTACACTATAAATAACTGTATATCATACTACTTCAACATAGTGCCTTTGGGAAAACAAACAGAAAAAACTGCTGACATGGTTGTCAAGGTTAATAGACTAAACAGACCTTCCTCGATAAACAAGAATCTTTCAACTTGCATCCAATAGTAACAACTATTTTTTCTTTAGGAACTCAAACGGAAAGCAATCAACTCTCTGTTACCTAATTCAGATTCAAATTCAAATCACAGTGAAGAATGTCAACAGCTTGTAACTCTCTTTTGCACAGCTAGCAACAAAGATTGTCTCTTGTAAACGCAAGCGTATCATTCTTAAGGGAACTTCAGCAGTGCTCCTATTTTCATTTTTCATTTACCTGTGGGAAAAAACACTGAAGAACTTGTCCCCTTTCACATATGGGACCAAAAAGCAAGAGCTATTTTGCTTTAATTACCTGCCATCAAAACTACCCTATCCCAAACCAGCACTTAATAATTGCTTAATAATTGCTGAAATGGTCACTAAAATGGGAAAATTATGATTAGCAAATAATTTTTCCATTTTTCCTATGAATTTTAGCTCTCCCATTGATTTTGTTCCGTGGTGGTCAGGGTAACCGTGGGCACCGCACTTCCAGCAGCATAAACTGTGGCTTGCTTACACCTCCAGGAGTGTTACTGCCCTGAAAGGAAAGATCTGAAGCCCAGCTCTACTTGTTCCTTTGAACATCAGCACGTTCTGAAGGATGGGCCTTTTCCAGTTCTTCCCATTGCTATTGGTACTCTCTGAATGCAGTATGGTGGTAACCGCAGTGTCTCGGCAGTTAAGAACAACTGGGAAATAAGACTCAGTGTTCTAAGAAACATCCAAGAATTTTATAAAAATGATAGGACTGTCTCAGCAAGGGAGACTGAAAACAAGTTAACCCAGAAGAACTAACAGTTCAATCATAGCACCATGCTGCTCCTATACTTTCATGACAGGTAAGTAATTCAGCTCGAGTTTCCCAGGCTCCTGCTAACACCCCTATCTGTGTGCTGGAGGGATGGAAAGACAGGGATGGAGGGGCCAGGACACGATTTGGACCTCCTTCTTCAGTTCTTCTGAATGAAACCTTCCTTTCTTTTTAAAGCACCCCCAAAAAATAGCATGTTTTGGGTCAAGTTAAAAGGGGTTTTTTTGTTTTTGTTTTTACTTTTCATATTAGCAGAAGTGTTGGGCAGCATCCCAGAACATGATGCAGATTCCAAACCATCAAGATGCTCTACGTTCATCTCCAGCAGACTTTGTATTTCTTTTCTGAATGTATTTGCTTTACATCTAGCCATAAAATCAAAGTCTACTTCTTTACAGAAAATCCCACACATCATGTAGGATGTTTGTAATTCTCCTTTACAGATGGTGTACATCTGAAAGAAGGTTGATAAGTAACATTTTATTCTATGAGATTTAATTTAGGTATATAACAAACCAATGTCAACTAATTCAAGGTGCAATAATGAAACACTCCTTAAGATTAATGTCACATCTTAAATCTCAAAAACAAGCTTAAAATTAATTAATAATAAAATAAAATCTGAAAGTATGCCCATGCCATGGAACTACTGGAATGCTATTTAAATTTTATTTTTAAACACTAAAGCTGCTTATCATTTTCAGATTGTTGTCGGTTATTATGGTTACCATTCTCTAACACAATCCAATCTGCCTGCAGTTTTCTATTTCAGGATGCAGCAGTGATAACATTAACAGCAGACTAAACTTCTCAACTTGCAAACATACATACATTAGGGGCACATGCTATCTCCTCCTGCACTGAAAGATAACATGAGTATGTTCTCACAGTGTCACAGAAATAACAAGCTGCCATTCTTCTTGCAGTCGGATGTTAAAACATTTAACCCAACTCACAATGAGTGTCAGGAACACAGCAAAGGTTTGAAATCGTTTGTATTATGGATACATAACACAAACACCTCTCGTATTATGGATCCTCTGCATCACTCGGATACTAGAGAGGTGCTACAAATGATATAAAGTTGGAAGATCTGCCCACAGGTGATTGTTCCCATGCGTGGGCAAGATTTTTTATTTTTGATTTTCAAATGTAGTGCAGAGAGTCATAGGGAACATTGTCTTCTTGTAGCCTTGCAGCAGTGAAGCACAGAGAATGGGGATACAGACAGAAAGAACAAGTCAAGTGCTTGACATGCCGTTGCTGGTCTAGGACACTCACACAAGTTGCCTGCAACTGAATGTACAGTCAAATACTTCTGAAAGAGCTGTAAATTTTGCCAGAGCTTTCACTGGTTGAAAAAAATTGTCTTCAACAACCACATTTAAAAGAAATAATACCCTGAAGATTAAAACAGAGATAATGGTCATTTTGCTATATTTATTAATTGCAAGAAGGGAAATGCATGTGCTTTTGAGCACAAGAACATCAGTAATAGAACCAGCCTTCACGGATAATGCTAAGATCTTGAAGTAAAATATAAAACCTACACAACCCTAGAAAAACAGCCTGTGATGGCTACAGTTCCTTAAAAAATACAGCCTTCCATGGAAAAGTTACTAATTTAACTCTACAATGTCACCACTACATGCTGCTACACTGAATGCTACATTAAATAAACACTGGGATTTCATCTCAGTGAAAGGCTTTTAACCCTCACACTCAGCACACGTCCGCTCCTGGGTGCACGGAAATGTTTCAAGTGCCACGAGCAGCTCGATGATCGCCAGACGCTCATCTCCCAGAGCTGCTGACTGAGGAGTAACTTTGGCTTGTAGCTGCTTACAGGAGCTACCACAAACTACCAGGGATATTAACCACTTCCAGCCACGTCCACGTCCTGAAAACTGCTCGAGTTACGGGTTGTCCTCTGCATACTACTGCTATGCAATTCCCATACTTGGGTCATTGACTTATCAACTGATAGTTCACAGAGGAGAGGTCCAAGTCCTTGGTCCTTTAAAACTGTTTTGGTTTTTAAAATGAGGTAATAATTCACATACCAAGTCCAACCATATCTCAAAATCTCATTTATTAAAGTGCTTGTAAAACTTGCGCTATAGATACCTCCAAATTCTGTTCTCATTTCAGAAACAAAAGTGCATCTGATCAGCAGAGCCACAACAGCAGGCCACAGGAGGCATTTTGGCACACTTTGCCTTTGTTTATGCATTTTTGGCACAAGCCATCTTTCTACAATTCCATCAATTTAAGTTATTGATTCTTACCAAATGTTGTGGTTTCTTTGGCCTCATCACTTCTTCAAATCTCAGTTCCCATCTCTCATTTTTACTATTTTTGAAAGCTCTAATATTTCTGATGCTTGCATTTTTGGGAATCCTAAAAGCTTTATTAATTACGTTTAATTTTTGGTGAAGACTGGCTTGTACAATTTAACAAGCTCCAGTGAAATGAGCTCTGGCGAAATGTGAAAGTTGGAAAACTTGTCTCTGCAGAAAAGACTACGTATCACTTGAGACCCACTTCAGAGCTCAGAATAGGAATTAAGTGTAATTTAAGCAGCACATGTGCTGTTGTAATGGCCTCTCTCACCTATGAGGATGGGCGTCACCCTGGCACTGCAGAAACATACTTCAATTTAATGAGCAGGGAGCCAGATGTGTAACCCTGAGTAATAACTCTCAGTGTGTTGCGGTGAAAACACAGTCAGAAGAACCAGTGTGTTAGCTAAGCGGAGTCAGTAGTCTGCAATGTAACGGATGCAATACGTACAGTAAGTTGTTCCTTACAGAGAACCAATGCAACACGTTACAACGACATTTTCAGAACTGCCCTGACAAGATGCGGCATGAAGGTAAGATACTTTTAGTCAATCTTCCTTGTCCACTCAATTTGACAGAACATCGTTAGCAGAGAGTAAGAATGTGAATACTTTCGGCAGGGTGGAAAGGTCTTCCCACTCCTACACTGAAATGATACGTATTTTTTCCCAGTTCCATTCTCCTAGTTTGGTGTAAAAATGTGATTTTTCAATTACATTTTCCTGTTTGGTATGTCTTTTCCCCTCCCCCTTGCATTGATCCACAACCAGTGTTCATAAAAAGAACGCTCCGAACAGCCTGGTTCCCCAGTGCTGACAATACGGAAAGCTCATGCATCAAACCAAAGAGCAAACCTCAAATTGCATTTCTGTGTCGGGTTTGCCTTCTCTGTCCGAGACTGCAGGGCTCTGGTACCCCAAGAAAGGCACTCCAGCATTTTCTACATCCCAGTTAGAGTTTTAAAGGTGAACCTGCTAGTGTGATTCAGCAATCATCCCCCTCTACCTTTTTCAGGTTCAAATCCACAATGCTAAGGTGAGTTGGGTGAGGATTTCTGAAGTCACTGAGAAATTCCTCCTAAGCACAAAAAATTTACTAGACAATCGATTTACCACGATGAAAAAAGTCAATAGTATAAGAATTCTGATCAAATCCGTAATCATTGATCTTTATATGGTAGTGACCTATAAAAAGAAAGCATTTTGAATTCCAAGGTACAAGAAATTCACAAAACTGAACCTAGGTTGTATATCGTGTTGTGCATGACATAAACAGAATAATGGATTTACACTAAACCAGCATCAATGCAGAAAGTTGCTTTTAAAATTTAAGAAGGAAATTATTGTCTCAAGCAGTTTAGTTCAGACACCTTAAGCTTCTCCTAAAAGGAAAGACTTCTGCCATTATGATGCTAGTTGCTTTAAGTCTACACAAATTCTAATGAAGCTGGGAGATCCATGTGAAAGCACAGCGATAGAAGCTGATCACATTTTCTTCTCCGGAAATATTTAGCCAGAAAATATCATGATGTTCTGGGAACTCACTGATTTACTTTGAATTTGGCAGAAAGTTATCAAAGTGCTCAGTTTGAAAATGACTTTTCTAGCATTCCACCTTAGCATAAGCTATTGAAACTATTATATAATTAAGCACTAACCTGTTTCTTACATACCAAAGTGATCTTGTTACCAAGATGAACTGGAAATCTTGCTGAAAAGCAGTATTTGAAAAGTTCAAACATTAATTTTTCCAATGCCTTACACATACTCATTTACTAGTTTCTAGAGAGCAAATACTGAAGAGACTACTCTTTCAAATAATACTATGATTTGAAAATACTGGTTTCATTGTTACATTATTAAAAGGCAAGAAATATATGCATATGTTATTATCATATAATGATAAAGTATATGCGAATGTGACATAAAAAACCAAACAAACTTTCAAATAAAACCCAGTCCCTGAATAGTATTTAAATAAATAAGCAAAATCGTAGCATCATAGAATAGTTTGGGTTGGAAGGGACCTTTAAAGGTCTAGTCCAACCCCCCAGTCTTCCCCTCAATAAGAAGGAAAAATGTAAAGCTCAAGCATGTCTGGGTCACACAAATTTTCAAAGAAACTCTATCCTGACGAACTGAGCTGCTGAACTGCGTACTTACAAGAATGTGCTGAATTGCACAGAAAAGATAATACAAACCTGACTGAGGACTTTGTCAAACTGAGAAGACAGTAAGTTACATTACAACTATTGGAACTGTGAGTCAGTCTTTCTACTGACATCCTTGGATCAGCATGAGCCTACTCGAAGTGAAATTTAGCTTTTATACCTAGATTTGCTAGCAGGGCTTTAAAACGGTATTTTTTTTCTGATACTAATATTCTACCAATACCATTAACTAACAGGCTAGTAATGTTTAAGGGATGAATATTCAAAATTATCAACCTGTCAGCATGCTTTCGGCAGCCTGAAAACATTCAGAAAAAAATAGAAATTTATATCTACTAAAATACTGCAAAATGCAATGTATAATTAATGACGAGCTGAAGAAAAACAAGTTGTTTTGTGAACAGCAGAAGTAATGAAGCCTGGTTTCCCACACACACCTCCACAATACCTTCAGCTCGCTCTCATTTTCCCTACACACCACATGCTCCGTACCCTCGGTTCCCTTCCCCTCCCCAAACTCCCCTTCCCTTTCCGCGAGTCACTGGTTGAACAGAGGCAGCATTTGTTTCAGCTACTCTGGAGTTAAACTCGTGCTCGTCGGCTGGCTGGATGCTATCTTTTGGGTGCCAGAGGAGCCCAGAGAGTGCCTTGACTCTCACACACTGGCACGTCGAGCAAATGGCTTTAACAGCTCCGTCCGGCCCCCAAGAAGGTCTGTTATAAGCACTCAGTGCTTCTGAGACCTCTCCAAGACTAATTTAAATTGGCCATTGGATTGAAGTTACTGAGAAGCACAACTAACAGATGGAAAGTGGGATTGCATAAATCTTGTCTTAGGAAACCAACCTCAAAAATCAGAGCTGTTATACAAAGCCTGTCCATACTCTTTAATACTCAGCAGCTTTTTTAAATATAAGATGATGGCATGAGCAGCAATGTAAACATTTAGTCTGTCAGTCAGTACGAAGAATTTTCAAACTATCTTTTTCACAGAACATTGGTCACTGTTATTAAGCAGTTGCAAGAGCAATATAAACCACAGGCTTTCATGCAGTGTACATGCAGCACCACTGGTGCATGAAAATTTGCAAATACTGTACTTATAACAAATGACTTTGGGGATCAGTAATAAAAAAAAAAGTGCAAAAAGTCATGTGTGTACATAGAAAATACATAAATAGAAAAACCTATTTTCACAATTAATAACATCTTCTGTATTTTGGCCCATAGCAAAAAGTCACTTTAAAACAGAGCAGCCAGGTGGCTTCATAGCCCACAAAATGGATGTCTCGATGCAATGAAGTTTCAAGGCACTTTACCTCCTCTCCTTCTACACCCTTGTTATGCTGCACTTCCAGCCTGAGAAGCAAATGGCAGAATTCATTCACCCTTTCATTTTTATGAATTCCTAGGCTGGTTAACTGCAATTTGAAAACTGAATTAAAAATAGCAGCAGCAATTATATATTCCACTGATGCTAAAAACATAAATTCAGGAAAATCTGGGCAAATTGGCAAAAGGAAGGATGTCACTTCTCTGCATAGTGGCTGAGGTAAGGACAAAATGACAGCCTCAGGAGATGCAAGGAATTACTGCGCCTGATGTGCTTACACTTTCTGGCAGTTACAGAAGTTTCCATATTGAAGAATTTCTATGTCACAAGGCCTATGTTAGTGGTGAAAACATGCTGGGGTTATGCAATAAGCATTATTTTATTTCATCCTACTGTAACTTTTTAATTGTCTTGAATACTTCAGGGATCAACTTGTTACAAGGGACATCCTGAAACATGGTAATTTAGAAAAAAATTACCCATTAAACAGTTATCTGTATTTCTGTTCAATTATGCAACTTGTATCCACTTTTAATGCAACATCTGTCACTAAGAGACTATTATCAATAGTCAATTCACTTGATTATACATGCCAAGAAATACAAAAGAGAAAGTTCTCAAGCTGTATCTCTTTTTTAATCTTCCAACTCTTCCCATTACTTTCCTCTCAGCCATCTAAACAATTCCTTTTACAATAAGATAATGTTTGAGGACTAGTACTGCTAAAACCAAACTAATTTGCAAGCACAGCTTCCTTTAAAATGCTTCTGAACAAGAACTGACTACAGGCAAAATCCACGTTAGCAAAGCTAAATGGTCTCTTCCCCTCATGACACATTGAGAAACTAGGATGGAAACTGAGAAAATATGAAAAGAACAGTCATCAACCATCACTTTAAAGAAGGGTTGACCAAATGTTCAGAAACCCACATAACATACATGGCTGAATCCCTTCAGCCAAATTTTATTCCTTTCTGCCTGTGTTCCACTTCGCCTATCCTGCTTTGTTGCTGCTTCTCAGTCCACAAGGGCTGTCCATCCACAGCACCGCTCCCTGCGATCCCCTTACCCTGTCAAACAGTAACTTCTTCCTCTGTCCACTAGGACCTCTATGACTATGCCAAATAGAGCTTGGACTTCTTTGGACCTCTTCATGGTGTGATATAAGGGAAAAGCTTCATTTTGCTCTATAGCCCACATAAATCAAAATCACCTTCCACTTGATGACATTATTTGACAACCAGTCGACAAAAAGATGAAAATGTTGCATGGGGAAGTGGACATTATTTGAGCTAAGTTCTAACATCAGGTAGCTTCTCTTCAGGAAAATAATATTGTCCAATTGACTTTTTTTTATATATATACATTTTACAACCTTTTCCCACCAAAAAGGTTATTCTCCAGTTTATCCCCATTTGTAATTGTACTGGGATTGTCAAAGAATCCCAAAACACATTAATTCATCAGAACTCATAAGAACTGCTTGGGAAAGATCTATATTAAAACTTAAAGACTTAAGCTTTTAACTATATTAATTACATAAGAAAAAAGGCTAAAGGCAGCCATAGCTATGGCTGGACTCGATGATCTTAAGGGTCTTTTACAACCTCAATGATTCTGTGATTCTATTAGTAGCTGATTTCTGCTGTTCTGAACAACCATGCTTAAAACAAATCCAGTGGAGTTGTACATGGTAGTTGTATATCTTCCTACTTCATGGCACGCTTCCTCTAAGACCCATCGTTGCATCATTCCCCCCACAAACATATGATACGAGCACGTTCTAATTGGAGTAAAGAAAAGTTGACCATAGAAGGAGGATAAAATGCATGTTAGCAATAACTACTAAGCTTCCTATGTGGAGATCCTGAAATAATGCAGGCATAGTAATGATCCAAATCTGATTTTCTTCTAGAAGAAAGCTGTGGAGCAGCCATTACACAAGACACCGTCCCTTGGTTTTCTCAGAATAACTCTGGAAAGCTACTGTCATGCCTCTGGTACACTTCTTTTACTGCAGCTATATTCAAATCTCTCATAAAAGTTATAGAAAGCAGCAAGTTTAAGCCAAACATTTAGCTTAAGTTTATGCCTACGTTATTTTTATTATTTTACTCTCCATCTTTTGTTTTCTACAGTAAAAAAGAAAACAAAGCACATCCAATTATAACTTTAAAAAAAAACTACTTGTCATCTATTTAGATTTTATTTCACAAGCAAAGCTGTGGTGGGCTATCTGCTACTATACATCCCTGGCCCCAGGATACACACACCTGGTCAAACGCTGCCAAACAAACCCAAACTGGTGAGGGTGTTACAACCTAGTCCAAACCAAAGATAATACAGAGCGTAACATTTGTGCCTGTAAAGAGAATGTACTTCAAACTACTGCCAGCAGAGAGTCCCATTGCTCTCGTATTGAGGAGAAAACAACCATTAGCACAATCCCCAAAAAACACGGAACAAACAGCAAGCTACCTCGTTTTAACCATTTTAATAGGGTTATAGATAGAAGCGCTCTCAGCGACAGCCACCTGTGAGTGCCCTCCCTTCCCCTCAGCTCCAGTCTTTGCAGTTTTTCAACGTGACAGCAAGTTAGTACATTTTAAAAAAAGGAAGCTCAAAAGTATAATTTGGACTTCCACAAAAACGCTGGCACATTTTTCAATAACGTTTGAGCTTGGCTAGATGAGAGCAAAGTGAAACAGTTTAACTGTAATTAAGTTAACTTGCAAGCCAGCCCGTACATTGCATTGTAAAATTAAAGGGTTCCCGAGCATCTGGCCTGCGCTCCTTCAACATATGCTTACCCCGGGAGTAATGTGCTTAGTTTGAGGAGACATCAGGCGTCTGTCAAGCATGTCAGCCTCGCTCCAAGCGGGCCAGCCCTTCCAGCAGCAGCAGCGCTTCTTACAGGAGCAAAACCTCCGACGCAAAGCAGTGCCCCAGCGCAAACTTCAGCACATCAGCCTGCATTAACCATTATTGGAAATACTTGTCCATCTCAGGCCTGGTTTAAAGTGCCCAGCTTTTGTCTATATGGAGCGACACTGTTTGCTGGCGATTTCTCTCAGCTCTTGATCTGATTCAGTCCCTATGTTGGGTTACAGCTCAGCAGAGAGCCCGTCACCATCAATTACCAAGGAGGAGTGGGAGGGCTCCGCGCTCCCGGTGACGTCAGCCACTGTAGGAACGAAGCCTGCACACTTGCTGGAGTAATACAACGTTTGATTAATCTCAGATGCATGCCTTGCAGCACACATGGCCTCCTGTTAACATACAACAACTGGCTGTGCAGCCAGAAACAAATCATGGAGAAGTATCTGAACAGGAACACTGGATAATCGATTTCTTGATGTTTGTGGATACGGATTTTTTTTCTTCCCCATCCCCAAACAGAGATATTAGGAACTGAAATTTCAAGTTGGAATTCTCAATTTAGGTTGGAAATCTCCTCTGTAAAAGGAAAATTATGCTTGACTGTAATTAAGGTAGGAGATATATTGTGGTATAAGAGACATTCAAATGAACCTTAATCATGGTTCTTTATAAAAGCTGCCATCCTGAAAACAAACTCATTAGGCACATCAGCATGGCAGTGCTTCTATACATTTGCCAGTCCACTGAAATCATCAGGAAAAGTCACATGCATAATGTTATTGGCCCTAATGAGTTTAAGAGTTTGCAAGATTAGGGTCAACTGGCTTAAAGTAAGAGTATAGGTTAAATGTAAATAAGAAGAATGAAGGATACATGTCGGTATTGGTGAGAGGCTTCTGGAGGTGCAGTAAAGAGGAGTAAGGAGCAGGCAGCAACAGGCAAGGAATGGTATGAACAGAGAAAGAGGTGCGGAGAAGCAGCTTTCTGCTCCTGCTTCCACGGAGATAATAAACAATGAGACAGTGACTCCTGAGAGTAGCAACAAGCACAAACATTTTTTTTGGCTCCAGCTGCTCAGTGAGCTAGGCAATCTTCTCCTCTGCTTACGCCTCGAGACTGGTCTTTAATAGGCATGCTAGGCAAGCAAAGCCCCATAAAGTCAAAACTCCAGTCTGTGACAGCTGAAAACATTGCCTATTTCCAAAGGCCAAACTCTTAACACTGATCACAGTCTGCAAAGTCGACAGTAGTTGGAGAGGGAAGGGAGGAACCCACCTACATGTCTCACAATAAGAATCAAAACAGATTATTTTTTTAATATTTTTTTTTTTTTAAATAAAGACTTCAGACTGGCTTCCATTTATATTAACTGGTTTCTACACATATTTTCACACAGTGTCTTTTAAGGTGTACCAAGCTCAAGATAGAGTTATCTTCTTCCCTGCCCCCCACCACTTAAAATGTGACTTTTGGTTTATACATAATCAGATTTGCTTTTTTTTTGCAAGGGGAGGCTGGGAATGCAGGATTGTTAAAATTTTACCACTGTTTCACAAAAGAATGTTCATGTTAGGTTCAGTTCAGATAGCAAAATCAAATTAAATAAGTAGAAACCTTGCATAAGTTTTTGATGATTGCCAAATATTTATTTCTCATGAAATATATTTACCTGAAATAGATTCAGCAAAGAAAAATACACAGAACATTGACAACCTCTTGTACAATTTATTTTGACTTCCATAAGGCACTTCTAGGATGCATTATTAAACTGGAAATGCTGAAACAACTACTGTTTTCAGAAGAAGCAAACAGTAAAACTTCAGCAAATACAATTTTAGAAGGCTGTGAGAAGTATAGCAATTTCTGATGCAATACTGTATTAATAAAGTTTTTTTTTTTATAGTACAATTACTGAGCTAGCTTTTTGGCAAAATTATCATCCTTAAAAAGTTTAACACATGCTGTGGGACACAAATACCTTGGGGCAAATCAGAACTGCTCTGAAGAATACACAGTCACAGTCCCAGCTGGAATATCACAATTAGGACAGGGCAGCTCTGATTCCAGAGGCTTATTTTCTGCCCTTCAGCAGATTTTGCAGAATGCTGAAACTAAGCTTGCAAGACCAGGCTGTCATCATGGCAAATTTTGGCATCACAATATTGAAACAAAAGAACTTTGTACTAGAAAACACAGTAATAAGATGACTTAAACTGCAGAAACAGCAACAGAGAAATTCCCTGGTACTGATCACAAAGTTTCAAAAGCTCCCTAAATCTTCTAGCCATAGAATAGAAACAGCTCCTTTTTATTTCTTTTTCTTGTTTTTTTCTTTTTTTTTCCTTAACTTCCGAGCAGCAGTCACAGAACTACTGTGTAGTAAATGCTAGATGACTTGTGCCCTTTGTTGCCCAAGAGGGTGAGCTGTCACCTAAGCGGTATGAGGTCTGTTAAAAGCTGCCTGCTGTGTGTAACCTGACAAATTAATTAAGGTGCCTTAGAACAAAAGTCAGTGACCTTCAGCCACTTACAGAAAAATAGAAGGTCTTTATTAAGAGAACAGGAACACAGTTCATGCAATGATCGCTATTTTCATTCATTCTTTAATCCTGTATAGCACTAATGGAGAAGTAGCTTTAACACTAAATCTTAATACTCTGTATTGACACAGTGCTTTCATCAGAAGTCTCAATCAATTTTAAACACAACCTTATGAAATTTTACTATGTTTGGACTATAAACACCATTAAGCACATGAGAAAACAGAAGGACTGATTGACTACTCATTTTTAGTAGCATACTAATAGAAGCTTGCTTGTGAATGTTTTTTTGGTTTTATCTTTTTGTTTAACAAAGCAAGGTACATGGAGTCTGCTTCTTTCCATCCCATGTTGAAAATGGATGTCTGTCTAAAAAAGTTCTTGTTGACAAACTGGATCAAAAATGAGTTGTTAGAGATCACAACAGTCAACAATGCAGAAGTAATAAAAGCTTAGACATATGAGTAATTTTTCTCATCACCAAGTTATTGTGCATCAGCTGATCTATATGTGGACATGTGGGCATGCTTAGCATATGGCAAACAAATTAAGGCAATTTATTGTAATTCTGCCTCATTATGGATTATGTTATCTGGCATTTGCTGATGGATAAATTCATGAACAGGTAATGCATGGCAACTTGTAAATCCATGTGTCTAAATCTAATATATATACACACACAGGAGAATTCTTCTGTTTCTCCTTTCCTTCCCATTTTAAAGGCAGATAATGCATTTGTGTTTCCACAGTTATCTGAGATACCACATTTGCTTTTATGCAGTCATGAAGTACCTCATCAGTCTTACACAATTTCTCAAAAGATAACTTCATGTTTCTGAGATTCCTCAGCCAACTCTTTAGCTATCCAAGTATCCCATACAAAGACCTCAGGTTGAGTTAAGTATGGTCCAAGCTGTTCCCTTTCCCTATGTGAAGGTGAATATTTATCCCTTTACCATTCATGTAAGTTACATATGTTACCAACTCTTCTCACTTGGTAAGAGTCAACTTTAGAAGAGTTTCTTTTCCCCTCTTGGAAGATGCAAAGTCTCCCCAAAAGACACCAAGGTATTAAAATCCCTCATTTATTTAACACAGCAAGACAGTAGAACACTGCATATGCCTACACAAAGTTGATAATATGAATTTTAACATCTACAAAATTTTTGTTGAGAAGGCAGATGACAAATTAGTCAAAGCTCACACAGAGTCAACAATTCAGTAGCAAACAGACCCAAACCCAGATTTCCTAAATTGCTGCAATAGCCTTTCCACAGGAAACATGCAAAACCACCCAATCCTGTCAGCAGGAGGCCGCTCGGTTCCCCAGCTCATGTCAAAGTTCATGAAGGTTTCTCAGGTTCATCATTCCCTCTAAGATCTTTACCAAAGGGCCATTCCGCTTGATGTTTTGCACACTAACTGAATAGGGCTGCTCACGCAGCAGAATCCCAGGTGAGATGCTGCGAGAGTGTCTGGTTGATACTTCTAGCAAAAGACATCAACCCAGCCACTCACCCAGCACGGTGGGAGCTGAGCTGTAGGACAGCCCACCGCTTCTTGAACACGCTCTGCCCAGTTTGAGTAAGGGACACAAACTGGGTCTCCTACCTTCAAGGGAAAGTTTCTTTACTACCAGCTATAAAGTCAATCTCTTGTTTTTCTCTCTGTGGCCCATGAAAAGTCAACTATTTTCTAGAGTGGGAGAGGACTCAAGATGAAAAATTTGTTACAGAATAAAGAAGAAAATTCTGTAACACTTAAATATTGCAAAATAGGCTTGAAGGTTTGAAACAGCTGAATACTCAAACCAGCAGGGTTACTGGTTATCACACACAGAGATTTTTTTTTTTATTTTTTTTTTAATAAGGGCAAGCTGACTTGGTTAGATACGTACCGAGAGAAAAAGGTTCACAGCTATGTTTTACAGGTAAAATGCACAACAAGAGTGCCTGGCTTACTAGAACTGCACCTTCATACTCCTCATTTTTGACCAGCTAACTTGAGGAATTTGTCTTGCAAACTGTTGCATCTGAAAGAAAACTGTTGCATATTCATGGATGCTGATCTTCCTGATTTCAAGTACACACTGCTTTGCCAAAAATCAATTTAATGGAAAATGTGGAATTCTACCAGTCTAAACACACTCCTACTTTTATATGACGTTGCCTTACTGCAAGATCCACAAAGCAGGGTCAGTGCACAAGAGTACTTCAAGGTTAAGTGTTGGTTAGGAAAGCAGGATTCACAGAGCACCAACAGATTGTTTTTACTTTCTGCAGAGAAGGAGCTTCAGCACTAGATGAAAATTTAAGTTCCCTGATGGCACTGAAAGATGTGTTGGGAAATTTACAGGAATCTGAGTGCAGCACATAAAGCACAAACATCACATAAACCAGTTAAACTAACAGTTTAAATAAGTAAACACCCCTGCTGAAAGCAGAGCTCTTGGTCCTCTCCATTCCTGGCCCCATCCCTGGTACCTCCAGCAGTGCCTTCCCTCCCCTCTGCTGGTCCCAGCACTTGTCAGACCCCTCCAAGAGGAGAGTGACATACCTAACCTAGTAGGAAACTACTTGTTTGGGTTCTTTTTCTTTTTTGTATTTTTTACTTTCTGCCATGTCAGTAAAATGAAATAGCTAAAGGGAACAAAAGAAGGGGAAAGGATGCTGGTAGTGATGGGGCAACAAGCCTCCGTCACCCAAACCGCACTGCGAAGCATTATGAGATAACCCACCAAGGGCCTAACTCCCTTTGTGAGCTTAATTTCTGTTTTGTAACGAACAGCTATAGCTATGTAATGTAATGCTGTACCAGCTTAAAAGCAGAAGAGGCATGTACTTCAAAACAAGTATCTCACACTCAAAACATTAATAATTAACACCCCCACACACTTACTCAAGTAAACAGAAAAAATGACAGCTTTGAGATACATACAGTTGTGCTTAACATTTAAATGAAGTCTTCTTTTTATTAAAGATAATTCACGTCACATTATTCCCCTTCAAAGTACAAATTTAACTCCAGCCACAGTGAATAAGGCACACCCCTCCATCCATACATTTTGATTTTATACTTACAATAGCTAGAGACAATGTTAGCTTACTGCAATCTCCTTCAATGTTAATTCTCCTGAAAATGTTCTTATTGGCGTGATGTGAAGCCCACAAGGCTCTCATCGCTTGGCTTTAGATTAGGCCCTTATGTAACTGTAACATCTGGGGCCCATTTCTACTGTGCAAGTTCCAATAGACACAATTTCTCTGTGTGTAAATTCATTTCTATTTAACAGACGCCTCTATTTTGGAAAAGCTGAGCTGATACGCAATTCTGTTCAATTGAACATACAAGTTAATACATAATCTCCCAAAATGAAAGAAATAAATAATGCTATTTTGTATGACATACACCCTTAATGTATTCCAGTGTGTTATTTTAACTTCTGTGCTTTGCAAATTCATATCCATCTCTTCACAGAGGATAAAAACCACAGCAGACCATTACTGCCACAGCTGGAACTACTGGAAGGGAGAAGGTCCAGGGACAACACTCTTCTCCTACATTATTTTTATGCAAAGTATCCAAAAGTATTACATATACTTTGTAAATTCTAAATTAAAATGTGATCTTCCTCGGGAGACAGCAAAGCAATCTAATACTAAAGTACAAAAGACACAAAGTACCGTTGTATAGCCCACATAAAGCAATTGTCAATATGTGCATATTTGTTTACGCGCAACTCCCAGAGAGAAGTTTGGAAGGGATTGCTATCAATTAGTGAAAACTCTCCACACAATAGCTTGTTAGGCTATATGTAATGAAGAAATATGATGAACTGTTATAAACTACTTTCTTGTTAAGGATAATTTTCCTCGAGTGAAGAGCAATCAGAATTTCTTGTAAAGTTGTTGGTTTTTTTTTTCCCGTACCAACAATAAAAACATCACACAGGAATATCTATAGCCATCCTTGTAACTGCATAAAAAATAAAATATTAACAGGATTATCACTAAATCCTTGTGAAGAATTCAATATTGCTACTATAGAAAAAGCCTTGCTGAAATAAATAGATGAGCCAGAACTACTACCCAGTAACGTGCACTGGTTTACAGAGAAACAGAGAACGGTTTTCAGATTACAGCCTCTAAGATTATACCAAAAATTGGTCAGTACAACAATTAATTAAAAGGACTAAAAATAAGTTATTTTGAACTTATTTTTCCAACTTTTACCAATGCAATGAGTGGATTATTCACACTCTCATCTATCGTATTTCACGTATTTTCACAGTTTATCATAGAATACTACAGCCTACAAATACCTGAGCTTATCTTTCTATCCTGACAAAAGTTAAAGTTTATTTGACCGGCAATGCAGAAATTTCAGTGATCCTTTGTAAACAACAGTACAGTCTCAACTCATCGATCTAAAAGGCACTGGACTTTGCAATTCACAATTCACAGCACTACTTATCTGGATTAGGAAAGCAATTGCATGCCAATTAAGACATATAAATATGCTCAAGAAAACAACGTACCACAGCAAAAAATACTAACTTAGTCTTTTTAATAATAACGAACACTGTAATTCTTGGGGTTATTTTCTTATAAGCATTGAAAGAATGACAAAAACCACAGTCATACCAAGGTTAAACTACAATATATTACACGCAGAGCCTACTTTGAAAGAAGATGAGCAAGACTACAAAATAAGGCAATTAAGCATTTGGTCAGTTTTAATTGAATTCCCTTATGCTCACCTACATAATCATATTCTGATTTCCAGAGAGCTCCTACATTTTTTAGCATGCAGACAGATGAATGTTTACTGAGCTGCCACCTTATACATATTTTTTTCTCATCTTTGTTCTCCTGAGTGTTTGGGCCTCAGGCCTCCTGTATTGCTCCGAAGCCTGTATTACTAATTCTTGGAATTTTCTGAGAAGCTCATCACTAGCATTTTCTACAACTTCAAAAAGAATTTATATTCACAATAAGAAGTGCAGTACAATGAAGGGGGCTTTTTGACCACTTTACAGACGAGAGCTAAGGCAGGCAGAATATGGTCAGAAGGGGCTGCTTGTTCTGAAGGCCATGGTATCTCCTCAGCATCTGAAATGGGAGCATGTGACCTTTTTTTTGCCTGGGGCACCAAAATTTGGTGTGTAACAGAAAGCCTCCTGCTCCCAGCAGCAGCACCTTACCTCCAAGTAGCTGACAACAGCAAGAGATTCTCTTGCAAGGCCACACATCTTTGCAAGACACGCAGAATATTTGTCGTGCACTCACAAGGTGACCAAAAAGAAGTTTTTTTAAAGTAGAAGGAAGGTACTAATTAATGGTTACAACAGAATTCAAATACAGAAAACCCCCTTAAGGCAGAAGTGTCCCTCCTATTGCATTTTGATCTTAAAGATCAGTCCTCAAAAAACTTGAGCCATCCCAACCAGCCCAGTGTAAGTTCAGAAACCGTATTTCTGTTGAGTAAATAACATACACAGCAAATGACAGAACCAGACCCAAAAAGTGAGTGGGCACGACATGTTTTTGGAATACAAATCCATTGAGAGCCAGTGAACACGCATTAAATAAACATTATATATAGTACCACTGTTACAGTTCTTGTGCCACACTTCATGGAGAATAAACTGTCTTGTGGAAGGGCATCCCTACACACTTGCTTTGTGCTCATATTTCTCCTTATTTCTGCTATGGGCTACTATTGGAAACAGCTAGATAAATCTTTGGTCTAACTGGGTACAGCATGTTTTATGTCAAGTGCTAA
Organism: Burhinus oedicnemus; assembly: GCA_008921705.1. Classification (NCBI taxonomy): domain Eukaryota; kingdom Metazoa; phylum Chordata; class Aves; order Charadriiformes; family Burhinidae; genus Burhinus; species Burhinus oedicnemus. The sequence goes on along the minus strand of VFFE01007519.1, from coordinate 1,157,532 downwards.
ATTAACAGATAAGGGGAACAAAGAGAGAAGAAAAGGAGATGCACACTGAGTTCTTCAACTTTCAAAGTTAGCTTAAAGGTTGATATGTAGCATAACTCCCAGGAAGCGTCCTGGTGCTAAGCTGCCCCTAGGGCTTCACGGCTGAGAGATGCCTCTGCAAAACCTTCCAGGAAAGGAGGTTGGTGTTAAGTATACTTGAAGTTTCATTTTCATTGCTTTTATGTTTTTCTTTTTTAACTCTGGTTCCATTTTTGTGACCAAGGACTTACCTTTCCCTCTAGTAAAATAAAAAGCAACCTCTTGTTGTGTTAAAGCACAAATCCTCCAGAAACACTGCACCCAGATGTGGGGTACTAAGTGTAAGCAGTCCCTGTAGATGACTGTACACATGAGAAAAAAATGCACATTCAAAGAACTGCTGTGCATTTCCATTGAACTACATAGGTCAGTACGGATGTTAGTACTGTCAAGTACCAGGTTATGGGAAGTTTTCCCTAGAGCACTAAACAGTGCTTTCAACCATGAACTACGCAGCGGAGGGACAGCCCATGACAGCAGGAACTGCCCAGAAGGTTACATTATCTCTGCAAATAGAGACTTCAGCTGATAGTGTTATTTTATTTTCCTCCCTAATATAATTCGGCCCATTTCTTTCCCATGATTAGTTCCTTAATATTCTCCAAGAGCCAAGGACATGATATACTCTGATTTTAAATCTGATTTTACCCTTAACCAGAAGTTAAAGTAGACACTGTGCTTCTTATTTAACTTCGCTGTATAGCCAATTTCAGAATTTCATTTGAAAAGTTTCATTTCCAACATAGAACATATATGTGAAAGTACTGTTTTTCAAAAGCAGAAGAACATAGAGAACAATTTAACCAAGAGTCTTAACATTTTCAACAGACAGTGCAATACCACTGATTGCATTTCAGATCAGCTGTAGAGAAAAAAAAATAAATTACTCTGCAAAACAGCTACTGCTCTGTGAATTATCAAGCACAACACAACCGACAAATGATTGCTAAAATGTAATCTTAGCCATGCAAACCTCCACCTTTCATACAAGGGCAGAAACAGAAACTTTCAATAAACATGGAGGTACCTCCAAGGGTTGGAGGAAGATCAGGACTTTTCCCCCTGGCTCATTTGGCTCCTGGTCCACTCCTAGCAGTTATCAGAGCAATCACTTCAGGGCCCCAGAAGATAAATCGGTGACTACTAGCATGGGACAGTACTCCTGGATCCTCTTACTGGGGTCTAATGCATCAAACCGGCCTGGACCATTCTCCTGAACCGAAGCCAACTGGCTCGGAGTTGCCCAAGTCCACAGTATTAAACTAACTCTCTTCCCTCCAAACCGCCCCACAGGAATACTTTACTACCTGGCCTGTGCTGTCTCACAAGCGATGCCAAAGAGCTGCCTGGAAGACTGTGAGTTAGTCCCAGCCAAACACACACCAGGGACCACTCTGACAACACTGCAGAGTTGCGCTCCTGCGCCAGGAAACCTCTGATGCTCCTCAGCACCCGCATACAGAAACAGCCTTAGGGCTAGACAGCTTCAATAACTCCTACAGGCAAAGCCAGGCCCCATTTATGGCCACAAATGTACTTTAAAGTGCACTCAGGCAATTGTTTCACCATCGTTTCTGAGCCAACTTAAGTATTTCCATTTTATATCCTCACCTGCTCATCTGGAGTTTTCTTTCAACCCGGCACCATACGACATCAACCCAGACAGACGCTGTGCTGCTAAACCTCTCCGGTGTCTTTCCAGAGTCTGCCCTACGTCCCTGCCTGGCAGGACAGCCAGGCGTCCCCCCAGCAGGCAGGGCCAGGTCACCGGCTGCCTGCGCAGCGCAGAGCATCTCACATGGGTCTTACGGGCTTTGAGACTTCCCGTCAAATTTGAGCACCGCTAATATCGGCTTATTTCTGTTCTGAATCTTCTTCCTTTTTCACTTTAACTCAGTTAATTATTTCCATAAAGCTTTGGTAAAGCATGTAAAGGAGATTTAGAAAACAAAACTGTGTTGGACGCAGTGCTGTCATTTAAATGCCTGGTTAGTTTAATGCAGTTGATGTTTCTTTAAGGCCTGGGTTACATACACATCCGCGATACTTCCAGGCGTTTTACATGTGGATTTAGGCTTGCGGATGGCATCCATTAAGAAAAATACATATTCACCTCCCTGCAATGGGGTTATTTCTATAAACCTCTTTAAGACAAATTTTCAGTGATACTGACCCATGCCAACCACTGTTTCCCTTCTCTTCACCTTTCCACACCAAATTACCTGTTAAGAACAAATATTCAGATCAGTATAAAGTAATACAAATTAAAGTATATGTTCACTTTGGATCACCTGGAGATAATTTCAAACTTCACGGCTCTGCCAAGACTGTGCTTCCTCTTGCACAGCTGCAGAGAGAACAGGTTTAGGTGGGGGTTTGGTTTGGTTTTGTTTTTTACTCTTGGGCGATAAAAGATTTCAGTGGCGCAGCAGATCAAACGTACTAAATCTGTGGGCTTCAGCTCCAGAGACTGGTCAGAAGCAGAAAGTAATCAGAGACAGGAATTAAGAGAACGGGTTTGTGTCCCAGATCTGGGGAATGCCACAGGATTGCCGGGCAATATTTAGACAAGCTGCTGCTGGAAAGAAGCTTCTAGAAAAAGAAAAAAACCAAACACAAAACCAAAACAAAACAGAACACAAATCCCCCATTTGCTATTTCTGGTACATAACAGATATTTTGGGATTAGCTCATGATGTAGTGAGGTGAATATATTGTAGAACAGAAAGAATGTGAATTATAAAAGCAATTAGGCTGCTTGTGTAACGGAAATAAAAGAAGGGAAAGGGATTAAGGAAGAACTGAGAATGGAGCAAAGCAGAAGGATTTTCTAAAAGAGCATACTTTCCTACAGAAACAATTTTGAACCTGATGCATGGCTGCAGCATGCTCAGCGCTGTCCTGCCCATCCAAACCCCTCTGCCTGCCTCGCAGCTGAGGCTGGGAGAGGGAGGAGGGACATCCCTTTTCCAGCTCCTGGATGCCAAAGAAACATGGAATTCATCTTACACACCTCTTCCTTGAAGTATTAGAAACTGAAAAAAATCTTGTAGACTGAATTTTTAATTATTTCATATTTTGTTTCATTCATAGCACATAGAAGTCAGAGATGAAGCACTCTTCATCAGGCTGGGTGGTTTTCCACGTACTGTGCCACTGGCCACACAGAACAACTTACACAGTTTTATGGTGTCTGACAACACTGAGCCTTGAGCTACAAACACCAAACCAATTTTCGGTTGTATCTGACTATTTGAATCCCAAATTTCAGTTTGGTACATTTCAAAGCATTAAGATCTCAACCAAATCACCTTAAAGGAATATCTATAAGTCAGATCAATTTTTAAGAATCCACCTTTTTTCAATGATGGCTATTACTCAAGCTGACTTGAAAGCTCACCTTCAACTTTGGCTTAATTCTATTCTCTGTCTTCTCTCTACTTCCATCACTCACTTATATATATCATCATTCTCTTCTCCCTCTATATCGCTTGCTGCTTTCACCATATTTTGATTTTACTTTCCTAATTAATATGATTTTCCTTCCAATAGTCTTTTAATCCATTTTGCTTCAACTTACTGTGTTCTTTTCCTATATTGGCACTCCTCAAAAAAAGCCAAGCAAAACACTGCAAGGCAACCCCTACTCCAAATCCTACTTTCTTAAAACACCCAGAAAATCAGAATTCAATGAAACAGCAGCAGACCTTTTGTTTTAAATACCTGAAACCTCACCTGAGATCTGTCAGAAAAGTTACTAAAAAAAAAAAACCAAAACAAAAAACCAACTTAATGCTTTTTTCCTCATGAAATCCAGTAGAGCTAAAGAAAGGTCAGTTACTTGCAAAATTATTTCTGTAGTAAAACTATTAGATCAGCCCTGACAAAAATGAACTAATTTGCAATGGAGAACATAAATCATTCAGGTACTTGGAAAAGTCAGGTCATTTGGAAGCTGCTACATGTCTAGTATTTTTGGTTTAAAGCTGCTTTACAGGATGTTTTGTGATGGATTCCTTTTGATGGAGGGTCCAGAGCCCCCCTCTCTCCTTGTTTACATATTTCTGATCTCCTGACAGACTTGCCCATGAGTTTGACTGAGGAAGAACGCACGAGAGAACAGGAAGGCCAGGTATTGGTTTGCCACTGCCAAGCCCGGTACTGTCATGAAACAGGTCATGTCATGGCTGCAAAACCACCAGGTTTACTTATTTCTTTAAACTAGGACAGAAAGGTATACTTGCTGGTCAGCGATGTAATTTCAATTTTTCCCCTTCTTTGCATGGTCAGCTTACTTAAAGGAAGCAGAATGTTGCAATTCCATTCAGAAACAAAGAAAATCACTAGGATTATTGATCCATCGAGGGAAATTCCCACACAGGACAGAAAAATTAACTCTCTGTTATTTTTACAACTTACTGCTTCACTTATTGTCAGAGCAAATTCAAGCACAGTCGCATTTTAGGTGATCGCTTCGACCCAGAACTCACTCCGTTGCACAGCCCATCCACCTCTCCGGCAATGGCCGTGCACAGGGAGCACAAAGGGAGGGCTCGATTGCAGCTCCGCAGCCTTCTCCCCCTTCAGCGAACCGCCGGGGACAAGCACAGGCGACACAAGGCACACGTTTGTCCTGACACCGCTCTGCGCATGAGAGGAGTCTCCTGCCCACCCGTCCCAGCGTGCCTCGCAGTGATTGTTTCTTCCTAAGGAGATTTAGGCAGTTTGCGTCAATCAAGGATTTAACAAGAGACATAAATGCCATCCCCTCTTAACATAAACAAACAGCTGCCAGCACCTTCCTTGATGAGCTAAGGGTGCATGGGCGGCTGGCAAAAATTATAAAAGTTAGTCATTTCTAGTGTATTCTCCCCTTGTAAACGTAATACCTAATCTTATCATTTAATCATAGGACTGATTTTAAAGGTCCTCATTTTCTGCGGTAGCACAAAAATACTTAAAAATACTTTATAGGCAGATATAAATAAAATGAGAATTCGTATGAATAATAATATTAAATGCCCAGAATTACATACAGGGAACAAAAACCATTGACAAAGTAAGCATAGGCAATCATTAAATGTTTTTCCAACTCCAACTGTCTAAATCAGGAAACAGATAGAACTCAAATAATGAATTACTGCATAAGGCTTGCTTCTTGGTCCATGAAGTGGAGTAAATCTGTATCAGAACAACAGAAGTCAGCATTCGCAAGTCACAAAGCTTCAAGCCTTGTCAGATCTTCTCTTTGCAGTAAATTGAATAATAATAATTAAAAAACCCTTTGAAATTAATTGTTTCAAATTGCAATATCAACACAAACATGCTTGATTTCGCAAGCAACAGCTTCTCCTTTTCAAACCTGGCCATGTTCAACGTATACTTAGAGAACGGACAATTAAATAATGGAATTATGAATTCTTTAAAAACTGGCCCAATCATTTCCATAATGAACTTCGGGAAATTAGCATGAAATTAGCAGTTTGCCAGATGCTCAGTAGAAGGCAAATGAGGAAACATTGCTGCCCTGCAAACGATCTGCCACTCAGTGGCTTGGCAGCAGGGCTGGATGCGTTTCTCCTCATCACTCCCTTCCACATTCTTCATCACCAGCACACACGTGCCATCTTTTTCCACATAGAAACGAAGAGCCCAAAATACAGCTCACACATTGTCTTATTTCCTCAGAAAATAATTTAAATCCAAGTACTTCTTTTTTGCCTTAGATTCTCCTTTCAATAAGCTGTTTGGTAGCTTCCACTGAACACCATTAAATCCGTCACGGTCACCCTTTTAGCAACAGTTCCATAAGTTCCCTTCACAATGTTAGAAGCTTATTACAATTATAGCACCTCTTAGCACCTGAACTTTTGATCTGATTTCTTAAAAATAGCAAAGACTCCCAGATCAAAAGAACACTATTGAAAATAACAGTACTAATGCTATTTAATCAGCTCCAATTTCTCCCAGCCTCTGGAAGCAGAAGGCAGCAGGCAGCATATTCTAGTCTACATTTGGACCAACTCAAAATTCAAAGCTGTGTCTTCGAATACTTCATTCTGACACTGTTAAATAGCAATATGGGAAGCATGCAAAGCCCTACACCAACATTTTGGGGTAAAGCTCATCCATCTTAACTTCCCATATTCTCCTGCTCACAGGTTTGGGGAGTCAAATCCGTGAGTTTCGTCATGAGTTTCTGTCTTCCTTTTTATCCCCCCATACAGGCATGGATGGTTGTAGGACCTCTCAGACTGAGCACCTATTCCTCACGCTGTGGTTTATTTAGGAGCCTTCTTGCTTTTCTGGAAAACCTCTGTAAAAGGTATCCAATTATGGTCTAAGGAGGTTTTCAGAAACCTTCAGAACTCTAGGTCCTGCTCACAGGGTAATATTGCTAGGTTTCTCAGACAAAATTAAAATCAGATTTATTTCTCTTGAAAGCAGGGTCCTAAACATATACTAAATTTCTGAAAGCAAAACAGATGCTGTGACTTAGCAGGACAATTTTGTGAACACATTGTCTGATTATCTTTTTTTTCTTTTTTTTTTTTTTTAAGTAAAAGGGGTATAAGCCCACTCATACCTGGGAAAAAATAATGTCACAAACATAACACAGAGATTTAAAAATAAAGTGGCCATCGCTGGGACAGTTCTTGTCCTTACTTACACTCACACAATCCTAATTAACACCAGGCAGAATTTGGCCCGCTGTGCAAGCCCCATCTAATCCCTGCACTGTAGTCTGCCACGCCAGAAGGTTATTCCTTGAAACACTCCCCAGTAAGCCGGATAATTCCAGAAATGACATTTCAATGCCATTGAATCAGTTTGCCTAGTGTTACGATTTAATTTCTAAGCCTCTTCCACTTGACTGTACTTGTATTAGAATATAGAAATGGTTACAATGATATCTTTTTTGAGAAAGAGATAAAAAATGACGACGACTATTTTGGTCTGTAGATTGGGACACTCATTTGGAAAGAATCAAGTCTTTGCAAGGGCAGCGTTGTCCCTCATTTATTGCATATCTACAAGGTACATCATGAATTATAAAATGCAAGCAGAACATTTTGAAAGAGTATCAGAGAGCCAGAGTACCATCTAATGTGTAAGACAAAAATAACAAACCTGTTGTGTTAGTGTCTTCTGACTGCATTAAAAATGAGACACCGGAGCATGGAGAGCAGAGCAGCTGTTTTTACAATACTTAGCTCCTGGCTCCCAGACAAACGGCCTGTGAGGGCAGAGGAACACAGGGAGAAGCGATGGACTGAGCATCCCAGAGGCTGCTGAAGCAGAGCTGGGGAAAGTTTAGATTGGGTCACGTCATTGTCCCAAGGCTGATGGCTCAAGGCCATTTCACACCTCCTTGCCTGAGCTGCACTTACGGCTCATTATCTGTAACCCTGGATATAAGGCTGAGGGTTTAGCATAGGAAACTAAGCTTTATGATATAAATAAAACCAGATCCTGCAGACAAATAGGTCTTTTCTACTAAATGGAGACTAATTTTATAAATATTTCCAAGTTCAGCTCCTTGCTGTGCTGACACTATAATCTATGTGGAATAAAGGGCAACCTGCAATGGTGCCACCTCTGGGGATAAGTACTCAAAATTAAGTCTCTGATTTCCCATTTATGCCATGTAGGAATTATACAGGGCCAGCTTCTGCACCAGGTCCAGGGGTTTGTACTCTTTGGCATCTTGGTTTTCTCAGCTCCATGTCAACATCCAGCCACCTATGCAGGCAAGGAAGAGCTCACCCGGCTGTGCTTGCTAGTCCTTCACAGCTCTGCAAAATGGGCAGCTCACAGCAGGGCTGAAAGGAGACACTGCTCTGCCTGATGTTGAAGCCAGGAATGCCGTATTATGCAGATAAATACACCTATTTTTTCCAGGATATTCCCGTCCTCATGACATAAAGGACATGAGTGACATGACATATCTCTTCATTTCCATTGATACATCATCTCAGAACACCTGGGTATCATTTAATAACCACTGATTTTGTTACAGCTTATTTTTCAGTTTCACTGAATTTTTTTCACCTGTTGCCTCGTCTTGCGTAAAATACTCAAATTTAGTATCCTTGGTAAAATTAATTTTTAACTCTGCCAGTTATGAGACTACTAGGATTTTTTCTTGGTTTTATTAGCAAAGCAGTAATGTAAAACCCTTGAAAAAATGCAATATAGAAGCATAAGGAAATTTGTGTCTGCTCCATAGCACTCTACGCTCCACACTTCCTTGAAGTCAGATTTTAGTAAGAAAAAGACTATCAAGTCAAATAAAGATTTGAGTAAGTGTGTGGTTTTCTTCAAGTCAGAAAGATTTCTAAACAAATACTTAGGCATATGTGCAACAAATACTGATGAGTATTTCATTATTCTATATTCACCATAGGCAAGTTGTCTCAGGAAACAAATTGCATTTGATTGCAACAGAATTTTCTAAGTTCTGCTATAACAACATCAATACAGTTTTATAAACCAAGAACCACAGAAAAACACCGAGTCTCAAGTGTGACATTGACAGCAACGTTGAAAGACTTTTGGCGTATTCCTCACCACATGATCTATCAGACAGTTATAAAAGACCAGGGGACAGGCGGGGCCTTCCCATACCATCAACTAGCAACCAATAACGGTATATCATGAAACACTGCAGTCAATTATAAATATCTCCGAAGCTCACCAAAATCCTTAGAAAGGGGTCAGGCAAGTGAAGGTTGTGTGCTACAGAATAAGAAAACACTTCAGAGCCGAGAAAGAAGTGGGCTTGAAGAAGGCCATTTTGGCAGAGCAGGCAAGGCTACTTTTCAGAGGAACTCAGGATGACGTTTCATCCCTGGGATTTTAATGAAACTACTGTAGTATTTTTCTCTTATATGTGCAATTCAGACTATTCAGATTTACTAAAGAAAATGTAAAAGGCATGTTCTTACTATAATCTCACTAGAATTCATCTTGAAACTGAGACAATACAAAATATGGAAGGATAAAACCATCAAGTGCTGCCAGCAGCATAAACTCACTTTATGGCAGGATTTCGTAGAAGGCAGAATTGCAGAGCAGAGTAAGGAGCTGATTCTGTAACTCCCAGCACAGGCCAGTGAGAAGGGTCCTTGCCCACAGCCCCAGCCAGTCTGGGCAGCCTGGGTTTACATTCGTAAAGCATATAGAAAACTGCAATTAAGACAACTCGCTGAAAATTTAGGACCTGAAAAATACAACCTTAGACTTTCCAAACCAGTTTTCAGCTCAGTGCTCTGCAGCCCATTGCTATATCAACATGGACACTTCATTTCAGCATGCCTTTTTGCTCTGAAATGCATTCGATGATTTCATCTTTTCTCATGTCAAACTGCACATAAAAGAGAAAATCAGAAGCTCAGTACAAAATAGCCATTAAAAGGCATCCCAAAGCATCGTTTTTATAAGGGCTGAAATCTTTCAGACACTATATAAAAGACACTATGGAATGTTTTAAGCTTGGCATAACCCTGATATTTATTATGCAGCATTTTTAGATTTAATTATCCTGACCTTGAAAAAAGCATAATTTGTAGACAACACTAGAGAACCCACCTGTACAATATCCCATCACAATAGGCGGTGTCGATTACGGTTGGGCACAGTTACAATTGAGCTGCGCATTCAGAGTCATGCGCAAGGGGAATATCACAGTGTTGCACTTGGCTGAATTCTGAGCTGCCCCCCCGGCCACCTCCCGGGGTTACTGGCACTTCAGGCCATTGCAACTGGATCCACATCCAGCTACGCCAGGCGGCTAAAGCCAATGCTGAGGTACAGAACACTCATGAAGGACGGGAAGCACCAGATCCAGAAAAGGATCTGGCAAGGACAGAGGCCAAATACAATGTTTTAACCCTGAAAGCTCTTTCCTATGAGGCTCCAAAATTTCTTATGGGAAAGAAGCATCTTACTCTTGAGACAAAAAAGAGCTCAGCTCCTAACCATGAGATCCCAGAATATCTCCGCCTCGTTCCTCTGCCAGACTTCATCTGGCAGCTTCAGAGCGTGCACAAACAGGAGCGAGCTACTGCAACAAAACACATGAAAGACTGAGACCCAAATACATAAAAAGTTTAACGGAATAAAAATAATGGAGCTGTAGCTGTATGAGAAGTAGGGAAAATCAGCACATTTCAAGCACCAGGTCTGCCAGACTGAAAAGCGGGAAAGCAATGCTGAAGATCATGTTCTATCACTCCTAGTTAGAGCTGCTTGAATAATTCATTTTTGGGAGCAGGGGCCAAATCAGTGTCTTGAAACATTATGCAATATCTTGTACAATACTAGGAATACACTCAAATTATTTTTTTAAGTTTACTTTTACTGAAATGCAAGTACAAAATCAATCATTTGAGCTTAAAAAATTTAATATTTTAAAAATTGATGTCTAATTCAGGACTTGGTTTTAGGAAATGTCTGAATTAAGACTGTAGGTTACAAGCACAACCCCTTGTCAGAAACTTATACTTATTTGCGTCTGGGTAATGAACTGTGTCATGAATTCATTGATGATATCCCTTTGCATCTCAGTAACAGTTAAATGTATCTCCCATCTGCCAGACTGCTGAGATTTCAGTTTCAGCTTCCATACTACATATTCATTACCACAGTTAATATTAATTGGTAACCAAACAGAAAAGCACCTGAAGCAAAGAAACAAGACAGAAATAACCTTTTTATTCCCACCAGGCAAGAACTGAGACATGGCAAGAGGGCAGTATGTTTACCATTTATGTTTACCCTGTATATAATAAAATACTTCACCAACCACAGTGAATAGACATTTTTCATCAGCACTTTTGTTTTTCAAATGGAAGTTTTTTATTATATGCAAAATTGCATTAAGCCTGCAAAATGACTTATTCAGTGATTTGCATAAACATCTTCCATGGGCTGCACAAAACTTGACAGCTGTGATTTGCTTTACCGACGCATAAATAACAACAAAATTGGCCCAAAGACTTTTACTTCACATTTTAAATGTGAAGCCTAACAGGGTAAAGAAAAAGGTTATCGCTTCCAGAAATAATGGAAAAACACTTAGCCCAGACCTAGTAAGAAAACGCTAGAAAAGAAAACAGGACAAAAAATTGTAATAAATAAAAAACTATGAAATTCCTAAATCTCAGGAGTTTCCTATCCTATTGACCTCAATGCTGAATGGGACATAAATGTAGTTACAAGGGCTAAATCAACAGGGTTTGGTTTTTTTTTAATGGTAAAGAATATTTTAAAGTGTTTTGAGAACTTAATATTTCCAATATCCAATATTTGTATATTTGGAGAATATCTAAATATTTCAAATATTCAATTTTTTTAAATAAATTTAAATTTCAATTTAAATAATTTCAAAATACTTCTAAAACTTTGCCGCAATTAAAGTATTTTAAAATACTTTGGTTAATCTATTCTACAATTAAGCTTTAAGATATTTTAGAAGTCTACAAGGACTAGCCACTGGCCAGAATTTACTGAAGGTTTATTATTTGCTTCTTTCTATAACCATTTCTAGCTATTCAAAATGTGTGTAAAAGTAATTTTTGCTTTAGTCTAGGTGACTACACTGTGCTGATGGAAATGCAGGTTCGTTGTCTGAGAGGATGATTTTCTTTAGATTTAACCAACATTTAGAAGCTGGGAGGGTATGGAAGAAAATGACTTGTATGACCTTTGCCTTCTTGCACTATCAGGTCTAGACCATTTAAATACTTCAGTCAAAGTATCCTCTTTAAACAGTACAGGCTTTATTTAGACTATAAGCTGCTCAAGCCAGACGGGTTTATGATTTGCCTTCAGCATGATATGCACATTGGTTACAGCTGAAAATCAAAACTACTTTTGGGGTAAGTTCTACAAAACAATACTGTAACATGAATATAAAAGTCAATATTGAACCATAAAGTGAAAAATCATTCAGTACTAAGTCTTAAATATTTAGAATTAGAAGGAAATAAGTCAAGATAAATTTTTAAAAATTCATATAATAATCTTAACAGAAATTTAACCAGCAAAATACATTCTTTCCTATCCCATGGAAATAACTAAAAGCTCTAGAAATTTATCAGATTTAAAGGTTAACCACCCCCATTCTGATTTTTTCCTTCATTTTTATTTACAGCTTTTACAAAATGACTTAGCTATTTTTTAATTATTTTTTAACTTGTGAAAGTATAAATCAGGACAGCTTTTGGACAGCAGTCTCTTGAGTTTCTAAATATTTGCTTAGCTAGTTTCTTAGTAGGAAGATAGCAGAAATTATGTTACCACCCTTATGCTAAAACAAGTTTAACAGCATTTGGGGTTAAGTACAATACAGCCTTGACAGTAGTTTGCTGTCTTGTACCGGAAGGCATATACAATAGCACAGGAAAAGAGCCTTGAGGCATTACTGTAATCCACCGGGGTTAAAGTAGGAAAGCTAAAATTATTTAATACATTTTAAGCCCATAGTACAGTAAATGGTCCGTTGCTAGGAAGCAATCCTGGCTAAAAATACAGCTCTTTTTAATATGCTGACTTTATGTCTAAAAAATGCCAGAAACAGGTCTCACTGAAGGTACTTCTCACACCCCTCCCTCCTCTTGTTTGATAGAGTCCCCAATTCACCTTCGTGAATTTCTGAAGCTGAAGTGCTCCTGAGCCTGGAGGTCAAGCTTGACCAGGATGAGGCAAGCTGAAAAGATGGATGATCTTTACTAACATCTTACCAGGAGTGCCCACCACAGGGGAACCATGGAAATAACTAAAAACTCTCCAAAATGATCAGATTTAAAGTTCTGATCCCTCACTCCAACCCTGGATTGGCCACCCATGAAGGAAGACTTTGCCCACCAGAGCCCCCAGACCCCCGGGACAGGCTGACTGCCTGGGGAGTTCCCCTGGGGGGCACTGAGGGATACAGTAAGCAGTCCCAAACCCCATCCTAAATGCTATGATAAATTCCCATGAATAACCAGCATTTGCCCTGTTCTGTCAAAACAAAAGCATTCGACTGTCCTAATTTACAGCTGTAAACAGATGAAGCAGTACTTATTCAGGCAAATTAAAAATTAAATCCTTAGAAACAGAAAGCAGAATTTGGCAGTAACAGTGCTGAGGAGTTGCACCCATTTAGCTAGAGAACTGACCAGTTCTCTAGTAATACTGGACCAGTAAGTTCAGTACCGTTAAGGAACACAACACACCAGAACACGGTTTGCAAGGGATGAAAGTGCCATGAATACCTGAAAAATGGGAACACAGCCCTTACAGGAGGCTCTGGATGAAATCACAGTTGTTACACTTTGTGCAACAGATCCACTTAGTCACATTTCAGAGGATTAACAATAAATTAAGGGAAGAATAAAATAAATAACCCGAAGCACTGAATTGCATAGGCTTCATAAATTACCGTAAACAACTTGAAGGCTTTGATCACAAAATATTACACCTGTCTATTCTACAGTAAATCTTTACTGAATGCATTCTTTAAGTAAATTGTGACACAAAACCTGTGTTTCTAGTAGCTACATAGTGTCCCTGAAAATGAATGTATGAGTAGAAATTGATAATGGCCTTAAAAGAGCCAGTAAATAATGTATAATAATTCTTTTTAATTACTAAATACATTTTCTACTAATAATTACTATTATTGCTGAATTATTTTGCAATTCAACTTCATTTTTTATGTTTTCACCCTACAGTCCTTTCTCCTTTCTAGGTGATTTTCTGCTAGAAGGGAAGACAGATTGTTTTTGACTGCCAAAGTTCTTCATTTACTACTTTATCCCAAGCAGCTGCAGTTTAACAGGCAGGGTTAAACAGGAAAGGTTCAGAACTTTGGTATATCTTTTTTTCCCCTTAAACTACCTTATAATGGGAATCAGTCACTGTCTCAAAGAGTGTGGGATCAGATGAAGGTCCTGTTGTCTTCCTGAGTCTTAAAAGTAAGCCCGGATTCTAAACATTTGCTATTCTCCTTGGTTTCTTTTCTGACTATGCTGGATGATGCAGAGGAGAGCTGGAACTCCTCTGATGGCTTTGCAAGGCCCCAGCTCATAAACAGGCCAAATCCTTGCATGAGAAATGGCTCACCACAGATGCTCACAGTAAGCTCAAATCAGTCTAAGATAAAAATGCAAAGATTTCAGCATTCCTGAATGTCCTCTGCCCTCTGGATGAACCTTCCTCACTTTCACGGCCAGTCTCCCTTTTCAGATCTTTAACAGGTTTATTATTTTTTTGTTAAACTCCTTTTTTTCTGCCTCATGTAGAGAACGGCTTGGCCACCCTCTTAAATAAGAACCAAGTTTGTCCCCATCCAACAAGTAGATAAATGTCTCATGTTCATAAACATTATGCTTGGAGTTATGCACTTATCGATTAGTAAACAGCCTTTTGCATGTGAGGTATAAAATTCTCCCTTTTCTCTACAATGACTGGTATCTTTAGGGAGGAATATTTTCTCTTTGGACTTTATATTCTCTGCCACTTTGCACATTATAGCCACACAAGATGTGAACATCTAACTAGGCTAATTTTTGTGTAGCTTGATACAAGTGCATGGCTGATACCAGAAATAACAGGAATCAATCACTTTGGAAGCACAATGGCCTTGAATGGCTTTTCCTCAACCTCCTCCTTTAAGTCAGGCACACTCATACAAGCAAATGCGTGCATTCTGATAGGATTTAAGTAGTTAATTATGGGCACGTGCCAAGTCTGGTTTTTAAAGACTCTGATTTCAGTGAGAAACACTAAAGCAGTTTTCGCTGTCTGGACATGAGGAATTATCTATGGATTTTTATGAACTACACAGTTTGGCAAGACTTGAAAATTTCAACCTGAACTACAATTTAAACAGTGCCATTAAGTCTCTTGTTAATGATGGATGGACACCAAAACATAACATACATCAGAGATATTCTACCCTTTGTTTCCAAATATGCTTCAACATTATTACCATTGTTAATACTAACCTTCTCCTATGTGTATTATACCTGAAATAATTGTAGAAAGCTAACTCCCCTTTTTTTCACACTGCAGTGAGATTAGGCCTTGAATCTTCAATAGTCCAATTTTCTATGCAGTTTTAGAACTTTAATACAATGCAACGTGGTGACAATACAATGGTTAATATAACTATCCATCAGCTATACAGCTATAAAATCCTAAAATACAGTGCTAAAACCCACCAGTAAGACATTAGCATCCTAGAGTATATCAAGAATAAATCAGCTACTAGCACTTGAAGAAGAGCCTGAGTTCAAAGACCACCATATAAAATTATAATTAAGTAATCTGTAATGCATGGGTTATCGCTAAAGAGCTTTTTTGTTCCTTTTCCTTAAAAATGTAATATTTACAACAGAGTTTACACCGTCACTAGGAGAACACCAGTTCCCAGAGCCAACGCATTGATTACTCATGATGTAACTCGCAGCATGAGGAGTTCCTTGAAAACCGTATACTACAAGAATACAGTAGTTTCCATTAGTGTGGGAACATACCACATTTCTCATAGGATTCAAAGTATTTCCCTTAGCAACAATAAATCTACGGAAAAAGATACAAGGGAGTACTTAAAAGCATTGGCTGTAAGTGAAAAGAAGTCCTTAATTCACTGTCATGAGCTAGGCTAGCACTGTTCAACTCATAAATATGCAGAAATTACTTCAGTAGTTTAGACCAATTGGGGCTTGGATTTCTTAATTTTTTATTTTTTTTTAAAGGAGGCACTGTGCACATTTTTAAGATTTATTTTAGCTACAAGTACAATTTCAAAGGAGGTACTTTAAAAACAAACCAGATACTTTGTCCCCTGGAAGAGGTCACCTACAAGATGTCTCTTAAAATAATCTCTTTCAAATTTACCAAGACATTAAGGGAAATTTACACGAAAGGCCGCAATTCAAAAGCCATTTCTTCACGAGTGCTTGAATCATCCACAAAAATACTTCAAATTAAAACCTGCATACCTACTTGGATCTGATCACTTAGCATGCTGTTTTCCCAGCAGCAGTTCAGATTTAGAGAGGTACCAGTGCTTCATGTACCCATCAATACATGAACCCTCCTCCGTGACCCCCAAACTGGTCACGCACGTAACACAGTGTGTAGGTAACCCTACCAGTAAGGTGGTATAAGGCCATGTTACCTGGGCAATGCTGTCAGACATACCAATTCTGGGACTTATTGGAAAAAAAAGTGATTAGGGGAGGGCTCTTTATTTGGGTGAGAATGAGGGGTGGGAAAGGGGAAGAACTCAGGAGGAGAGAAGGAAAAATAAGGGTCAGCAAATTGATGTGGTGACTGACGGTGCTTGGGGGTGTTATCAAGCAGCCCCAGACCTGACCCTGCAGGTCAGGTCCTCCCGCAGAGAGCTTAGAAGTGATGGCACTGGAATAACCAGCCATGCTGCTAGGCTGTCGACAGGGACTGGCTTTGCTCCAGACAGAGCAGTACCTCCCCTCCTCACACCGACCCCACTCCGGTCATTCACACCAGCTAAACGCCCCACCTTGGGATTCCTTCCAAACCCTGCAGCTCAGCGCTGCCCCACCACACCGCTCGGGGCACGGGCACTGCAGCCCCGGGGGCTGCTACTGGATCATGGGATTTGATGATATAAAATAAAGTTCCCATTGGTTTTGGAAAGGTGGGACATGGGTTTTATTAATTTAAAAAGACTGCCGGTCCAACAGTGTACAGAGGTGATTGACTGATCACGTGAGATAAGCTGATGGAGAAAACCAGACCCAAGAGCGCATGCACTGCAGTGCAGCCCACACTCCCTGTCATCCCTGACGGTGAAAAGACTGAAATGTCTGCTCTGGTGACACTGTAGAAAGATGTTGTGTGACTGATGTTATTTTACTTATCAGAACGATAGTATAATCATACCTACCATTGTCCTCGCACTGTGATACAGCACGCAGAGGTTACATCAGAGCAGGTTTACTGACTTCAAACATTCAGAGATAATTTCTTGACAACATTAAGCACGTGACAGAGCTGACGACATTTGAAATGATACTTGACAGTACAGTTTGTTCAGAAGAAAGCTGGAAAGTCACTTGAGAGATTTTGCTCTATCTTTGTGACATTTTGGCAGGAACTAAAGCGCACAGCCCTGTTCTGCCCTGTCCCCTCTCCTGCCGCTTTGTTGGCTGTAGCACTTGGGAACACTTTGAAATTTCTGGCAATCTGACACTTTTCAACTTATTCTTCATGTCAAAGCTCATAGCAGAACTTAATTAAGTTTATGAGCTTTTATAAGTGACCTTGCAAGAGCCCAATCGTCAGCATTGAAATAGCTGGCACACAGCTTGTTTAATTTCTGTTTACAATAGGAAAAATCTCCTAACACAAGCCTTGGTGACACTGAGAAACATTTTACAATTAATAAAAAAAACCTAAGAATTTTTCAAAACTCTTGAAATGAAAACTACCTAAGTGAAACTAATTATAGACATTAATACTACATTACTATTACATTCATATTACATTAATAATTTTTAACGGTTGAAAATATATTTGAAATTAGATGTTTTGTTTATTTTTCATGGAAAAATACAATTTATCCATTGCTGAACTGCAAAGCTGCTTTAGCTGGCAAAGGGTGATTGTGTCTCTTCTTCCTCTACAAAAGTCTGCTCCTAAAAATATGTTAAGAGGAAATTAATGTCTGTTCTATAGTTATATTTTGCCTCAGTTTCATTCTCTTTCAGTTGCTAATGACTCCAAAGAATATCACCGTGTATTAATGCCTTCCAATTATGGTATTCCACACACTTACGCACAGCAAGTACTTACACATTCCTGTTTTGTCAGTGTTCAGAAAGAGACTAAGTCATTTAATAAAACCTCCATTTCCTTACAGTAGAAAGTATGGTAAAAGTTAGAAGAAACTAACTAACTAGAAGAAACACCTCCCTAAGTGATCAACCAAACAGAACCAAAAAATCAGTTGTCTGGTCTGTGAGAAACAAGTCATGGTATATGACCAACTACTGAGTCTGCAAATCAAGGTTTTTGTGAGAAGCAGCCAGAAGTTGAATTTGGGGGTTGTTCCATGGTGCTTCTGCTACATATGCACCTATCTCAATCAAAGCAGAGTGTATCAACTGCTGCTCCAATTTCTGACAACTAATAAAGGCCATAATTATGCCAAAGCATTCCAGTAACATCCCATTTTCACCAACGGGCAGGAACAGCTCTAGGACTAGATTGAGATAATGGTTTATAAAGAGGAAGCAATTTGTCAGAAGATGTCATATCTGACCCATGCCTTCTTATACGAGATAAATAAAGAGGTAAATATCAACAGCTGGAATAACATTACTTCAGTTTCCCTGTTCCCTTTGTGCTTTTGGGATTTCATTCTAGTTTTCCTGATGTCTTTAGACATTCTTGCATTTTTAGGGAGGAACTTTAACTTCAAGGACAACTGAATGTCCCTTACTCCTGAATGGCCCTTGTTAGCCAAAGAAAGAGTAAGCCAGAACTTTTGTTACTTACAGTTTAACAACCAGAAAACACATTCAGAAGTGCAGCAATGAAAAAACCTGTAAAATAGTATCTTGCCTATTAGTGCATTCAAAGGACTCAACACAGCTACACACCTTTTTTTTTTTTTAATAACAGCATCCTCTTCTTAGTCTTAGAGGTATTATGTTCTTTAAATGCATCTCTCTCAAATTGTTTACGAGTCTTATTTCAAGAAGTAACATTTAATATTATTTAAAAATATTGTTCTTATTCACAATAAGAGTTCCTAGTGCACTAGACAGTGCTTTATGCATTTCACAGCCTTCTCTCTTGATTATTGTCTCCTATGGTGCATATGAATACTTTATTCAACACAGGGTAGATATAGAGGCAAATCTGACAGTAAAACCTCAAAATGACTGGAAGACTTAAGGAAAATCATACCAAAATGTGCAATTCACTCTTTGCCACAGAGCAGATTTCAAATTGGAAGCAAGTCTTCCACTGGAAGAAAAAGCCCACAAGACAGTAAAACCTGCAAGTACTGAACATAGATAAGCCCTGAAATAAAATAATTCACACCTGAAGACTACGGTGTTGGTTTAAAATGCAGAATATTCAAAAGCTGAGGTGCTGTTTGCAAAGCACTTCCTATTAGTTTCTAGAAATTCTGTAGATAACAAGATATTATTACAGTAACTATCAAACACCTGTTGAAGTTTATCAAATTAAATTTAATTAGTAAGTTCTCCCAGAGTTGGTTATGAATATTTTGCATTCAAGAACCAGGTCCTATAACCTGGCAGAAGTCTCATGGAGTGGGATTTGCCCTGAAGAGTGGCGAAGGACATGCTGAAATGAGGAAACAGCATTTGGCCTGGAAATAGGATAAGAATTCAATATGCTGTATCCAATAGAACTGAATCTATTATAGCAGCCAGATACTTATTTACTGAAGCCAACATGGAGCAAAGGAAATTAGGAAGCAGAGACAACAGGAAGTTAGACATAAAGGCAATCCCTTAGGCCTCTGCAGAGAAGGCATCACCTAGGCACAGGTCTGGATTTTTGAATTCTTGAAACCTAAAGCCTTTACAGCTGTATTTACTTCTTTGCTGTTTTTTCAGGGCAAATTATTTTGAATCTCTATTGTCTTTTGAATCTCTTCTCTCATTTCCAAGCTGTTTTCACTTGTGATTGAACTTATTTAGGAATCATGTATAATGGAAAAGAGAGAGATCTTCATTGCCAAAGTGTACCTCGGGAACGTAACATATGCTTCCACATATGTAACTTTTTTGCACGTTATTTGTTCGTATCTTTTTCTGTGTGGCATGCATATCATTGTGCAGATTTATCTAGCCCAGTAATCAACTGTTAAATTCTGTGTTAACAAGTGATGATGCTGTTTTCATTCTATAGAAGATGTCTTACAGACACCTCAAGAGGCAACAAATCATAGAATCATAGAATGATTTAGGTTTGAAGAGACTTTAAAGATCATCTAGGTCCAACATCTCTGCCATGGGCAGGGACACCTCCCACTAGACTAGGCTGCTCAAAGCCCCATCCAGCCTGGCCTTGAATGCTTCCAGCGATGAGGCATCCACAGCTTCCCTGGGCAACCTGTTCCAGTGCCTCACCACCCTCATAGTTAAAAATTTCTTCCTAATATCTAACATAAATCTACCCTCTTCCAGTTTGAAGCTGTTACCCCTTGTCCTATCACTACATGCCCTTGTAAAAAGTCCCTCTCCAGCTTTCTTGTAGGACCCCTTCAGATACTGGAAGGCTGCTATAAGGTCTCCCCGGCGCCTTCTTTTCTCTAGGCTGAACAACGTGAACTCTCTCACTCTGTCCTCATAGGAGAGGTGCTCCAACCCCTGATCATCTTCATGGCCCTCCTCTGGACCCGCACCAACAGGTCCAGGTCCTTCTTGTGCTGAGGACTTCAAAGCTGGATGCAGTACTCCAGGCAGGGCCTCACGAGAGCAGAGTAGAGGGGCAGAATCACTTGCTAGTAACTAGGTAAATATATTCCTGATGATCATACAGAAAAACTATGGTAACTGTGTTGCTGGTTTGTTGGTTGTTTTTTTTTTTTTTGTGGTAATTTTTATCATAGTTCTTTCTATCACAATAAATAATAAAAATGCATGCTTTACTTGATTTAGTTTTCTGCACAGTTTTACATTCAGATTGGTTCTAAATACTCAAAAACAATTTCCACATGGGAAATCCTCTTAGTTTCCTTCAAGAATGGGCTACCTAATGAAAATGGAACTGAGGAAGGCTTTCAATGTAATCAGTAGCCCTTATGAATTCGGTATAAAATAGTGAATGGTGAGATATAAACATCCTCTTACGAATGAGTATAAATAGCAACAAATAAACAGATACAGAAAAGCTTGAGCATATAAATTTCCATGAAATTCCGATCAACTGTATCCAAAACTTTATGACTAAAATACGGACATGTTTCTTGAACATTTCTCATGAGCCTTTCTTATTGTATGCATAACTTTTTGTTCAGTATCACACATTACTTGGAGGACAGTATAACTTGATGGTACAAAATAACTGCAGCATTACAAAATCTATACACAAGCAGAATGCCAGTTGAAATTCAGCAACTGTGAGGAGTACCAGTATTTTTAAAACGGAGCAAGATGAATTCAAACAGAAAATTATACAGCCTTAACATACAGCGCTAGTGTGTTCAACACAACATACCATTTCTATACCATCTATAACATTAATCAAACATGAGAGGGTTAAAACTTCCCCATCTTCCTTCATTTTTTAGTCTTCCTAGTGTTGCAGTATGCTCTCAGCCCTAAATATCCACTAACTCTTCTCTTTCCTCCTTTTCTATTTCCCTTGGCTACCATATTTTTAGGAATAATTCTTCCATTAATGCACTGATGATTTGAGTGAAATGCTTACGCAGTTACACGTTTAGATTTGTCATGCATCACTGGAAAAATAAACCATTTACACTTTATACACTCTGGACCCATTTATGCCTCTAGAAATGCAAGTTGTATCTGGCAGTTTGTCAAAAATTGCAATCTCAGTTAGCTTTAATCTTTGCATTCAAATACAGGAAAATTACATTGCAAATTTCTATTGCAAGCTTCTCCAATTTTAGTTGTGGCAAAAAACTTAGAAAAGAAAAAGCAAAATGACAATAGAAATAACTAACTCACTGGAATATACATCTGGCATTCCTGTATCCAGATTTTAATGTCAAAGGCCAGTACAAATACTGCTGAGGAAAACAGGCATAATTTCTTTTTATCCACAGATGCTTCTGTAATTTCACCTTCTATTTTATCTCAGACAACATTACCTTCAAAGTTAGGTTTTTATTTTTTCCTACGGTCTCCTCTATCCCAGAATAAACTGAAGGTCTCTAAAAAAGTTAGACAGTTCAAGGCAGCTCAAAACAATTGTGACTGAGTCAGCTGGTAACTTCTGCTTTTTTATTAACTCTCGATAGTGGAAAACCCCCTAACTTTTACGTCTTAAAGAGGAAAACATATTCCTCTTACCTTCCCCTTTATATCTGTGTGGTTACAGAAGTCCGTAGAGATTAGAAGTAGCAATTAGACATCTGCAGTAAATGTTTATGTATGCTATTACACAGTATTAAGAAAAGGTACTCTAGGAAAGTTAACTTCTCATTACCGTATGAAGTCAGTCAACAACAACTTTTATCTTTAACATAAATTGTCCTGTAGCCTCTCTAAAATTGCTGCCTGGTAGTCATGAACTCAGCACACTGCACATAAAGATGAAGTGCTAAAATTAATGATAGACTCCAATTTGGTATGTATCATTGATTTATTTTTCAAACACAATTTTAAAAATTAAAAAAAATCAAAATCAAAAAATTTTAAAAATCAAGCAGTCTGCCTGAGTCAAGCAGTGCTATCGATAGGGCTGTATCACCCACATCCAGCCCAGACTCCCCGTGCTAGCAGACTGAGTGCCATCACAGCCTTCCACACACAGGCTACTACTGCCAGCAGAAACTGCCATCAGGGCGACTCTGTTGGCTGGTACAGCCTAGCTGCTGTGGGGACACGGGCAGAATCCTGGTTCCCCTGATTGAAGATAAAGCTTTCAGAAAATTCTGGGGAAGCAAGTCCTCTAGCTTACAGCAGACTACTTGAAGTTCTGCATGCCCTGACAACCTTTCTGCTAATCGGATTATGCATGTAGCTCCAACCAAAATCAGTGGGAATTACACTGATAAATAAGTACAAGAAAAACCAGAGGGGGGGATAATACGTAATTAAGCTTTTTGTCTTTTGTTTCCTAGTGCTTTGAATCCCCTGAACTTTCTGTAGCGCACCACTTGAGTCCTGTGCAAGCAAAGGGAGACAACCCAGAAGTCACAGTAGCTTTCCCACAGGTTTCCCTCTGAAGGACGGAGACAACCCAGGCCTGCCTCTATTAATAGAAAAAACCTAGGCTGCCAGCGGACAGAGCCAAAGTCCTCATCAGAACTTCGCCAAGAAGTTTGCTCTGTCACCCAAGAATGCTAAGAGCTGTCTCCAACAGAAACTAAGGACTTGATAACAACCAGAAAGAAAGCAGATGACAATGTCATTTCAGTCCATGATTATTTGACAGAATGAGTATCACAATTGCGCACATTAGGCCAGGCCAAGACAGAACCAAAACAGCACCCTATTGATTTACCAAAAAGAAACACCCCTTCATAAGCAATGTAACAAATTAGTTCTTTTCTTTTTCTTTTTTTTCTTCTTGCCAATAATGGTGTATTTCAGTCAAAAATATCTACAGCTGTTTCAGCTATGTCAATCTTTAAGTGTCAAGAGCCATGATTTATCAAAGGATGAAGTCCTCCGTGCCAGCCAGTGTTGAGTAATCAATTGTCTCTCTACTTAGACCGTCCATCAGATCCTTGCCTACCCTCTTTCAATAACATCTTAAAACAGCCCTATGAAATGAGCAGTAGCTTTATTATTGTTCCACACATGTGACATTTCCATCTTCAATATTTCCTGACTTCAACCACTTTTGCAGTCTCTTCGCAAGATCGATTCTGACCCAAACCAGAGTAATAGCATGCCTGCAAATAGCAAGTGCTTCCTCCAAGCTTTCTTCCTCCATGTAGCTTGAGAACCTCAAGCAAAAAGAACTCATCCAAGGGAACCTTTTGTCCTCTGTGTTAGGAACACAGTAAATTTCATTTGTAGTGTCATTATCCTCCATGTTTCAGGGTAAACCCACGCTCAGATAATTTTCCAATTATTTTCAAGCTTTTTGCACTGTCTATTCTTCAAACTATTGTTTAATATCCTGTTTTCCAGTTGACCCCAAATGCACACACAAAAATAGAACTCAATGTGGCCACACCCTCCTCTTCGTATTTCTCCATTTGTTTAATCCTTCCTTTCTAATAATATCACATCTCTTAAGAGTCAAAGCTCCAGTTTGTCTTTCCCTTTATCTCCCTTTACTCCCTTATAATTTTATCTTCTCCCCTCCTCTTTCTTTGACCACTTAATCCTCCATTTTTTCACGTTTCTCCGTATTTCAAGAGTTTCCAAATCAATATAATTGAACTATTCTTTGCATTTTCCACAGATGTCCCATCCTCTCTTGAAACATTCTGAGCTGGAACAAAGCATTTTTGGCTATTTACATCCTGTTTTTCTCCTTTCATCCCTCACTTCCTATACCATTGTAACACTGTGTACCACCATGTAACTTCTTAAGTAATAAAGTGAGATAGAAATATCAGTCCCTTTTATTAGCTTAGGGAATTCACCAGAATTGTAATTTAGTTAATTACATAAAAGTCAGTCTTCCTCCTCTGTAAATTCCACTCCTTTGAATTTAAGTGATACTGGGTGTGCGACAAAGAGCGTTATTAAGTAAGAAGACAGAGATAATGGATACTTTGCAATCAAGAAGATTTAGCTCTTAAATATCAACAATGACAATTCAATTTAAATATTAATAAAAGTAGAAACATACTGTGTATGCACTCTTAAGCATCCTACTTAAAGTAATAGCAACGCAGCAAATTTCCTACCCATCCAAACCTGACTTTCAGGGAAGAAGTGTTACTCTACCAAAGTGGCACACAGACTTTCTTCTTTTTTTGCAGTGGGTACCACAATCTACAACTACTGACAGCAGAGCATGGGAGGCGGCTCCACAGCTTTCAGCTAAAGAGCTCGAATTTATTTTTGGGTATCTGTGGCTCGATGACCTTTCTGCTCAGTAGGTTGCCTTGGCACGGAGTCAAGGTTTGCAGCCCTGCAGCAGGGCTTGCATGGCTCCAAAGGCCAGAGGATGTTTGCATAGGAAAAAAAAAAAAGGCTGTATGTGGAACTCTGTAAGATCATGCTAACCTTGAAAATTACATCAGGTACAAAATTAAATGTCTTTCACAGACTACTTAAAGGTGTTTACTCCTGTAATATACCAGTATAACAGATTGGCCAAATAGTTTACAGAAAATATAGGGAAGAAATCTTTCATTAACAGTCATAGAACAATGTTTTGCAGATATGGTACTTCAAATTTAAAAGTTCCTTTAAGCTCAATTCTCACCACCATCTGATGCTTAGGTCAAAAACATAGTTTAAAAATCCACCATGTCCCATAGCTGCATTTATTGTAATCTACTGGCTTTTTCACAGGTGTAGACCCTACCTACAGTTGTCACAGAGCTCAAGGACAGGACTGTTTGTATGCACGTAAAGTAACAAACACTAAAATTGCTTATATTAGACAATAAAAATAAAATGCATGTCAATTGGAGTCAATTTAACAAAATGATTCCATCAGGGATAATTAAATGGATGCATTTTGCAAATCAAATACAAAAACCCCCAAAGCATTAGATAACAAACAGGTTTTACAGTCACTGTGTCTAGGTCACCCTGTTATTCCCAGTAACTTTCAAAAACATTCACATGAGGCAGCACCAACATCCTTTAGAGAGAGAAGTGAAAATATTCTCTACGTAATTTAAAACTAAAGTCACCATGGCTCCTCCAAGGCCATTTACTGCACTTAAAAGGGCACACACCATGTGCAGCAGTGACCAAAGCTTTCCTCAAGACTGTGTGCATGAAACCAAGGCTGTAATTCACATTTCTGGAAACCCTAGAGCCCATATCGAAGTTGTGCAGATCTGTAAGATGGTATCTGAAGAGCTTCTGGGGAAGAAACAACCCAGTAAGAAGTTGTTGATTCCTCAGCTCTTCAAAGATAGGACAAATTCGTTTCTCAGCCTTGTCATTTCAGAGAGGAGGGTCCTTGAAGGACTCAGGGGTCTGTCAGACACATTGGTGCAAAATGTTGGCAGAAGTCCCAGAAACTGCCTAGCTTTTAAACACTGCAGCAGGTTTGGGGTTTTTTTTTCACAGAGGAAGGCACCCAGGTAGGTGCTTGGAAGCCCTAAAGGGGAAATACAAATTGTGCAGGTAGCAGTCTTTTGTACAAAGATACACCAGCATAGCATGGTTTGCGTCCTTAAGAACTTGTATGCTAAAGACACAAGGATCAAATGACAACTTTTAATTACAGAATAACATAAGTTTAGCAAACATGCTGATTCAGCAGAGTGGTTCACCACAAGCTTAAGTTTTAAGCAGGTGAGAAATAAGCTGAAATTTCAGGAGATGTTGAAGTACTTCGCTGAATTACAGCTAAAAAATTTTCTTGCACTCACCCTTGTGATTCGGCCTTGGATCCTCATATTTTCACTGAATATGCACAAAGGTCAAGATCAAATCACCAGACAAGTAAAACTTCCAGAGTCCAGATTTTCAGGAAGTTGAAGATAATCTCCACTTGTTGGGATTTAAACCAAGTGATACTTTGAGCAGGTATCTGATTCTGTGCCCTTGTACTTCACTGCAGGGTATCTCAGGTTTTCAAAATATTAGAGCACTAAAAAAATCACTGTTACATTGTGAAACATTCTCATTACTTGTTTTAAACATCCTCAGTACACTAACTATTCTAATTTATTTGTTTTTCATTTAAAATACTTGTCAGAAAATTATCTTTATACTTACTAAGGAAATGATAACTTCCATCACTTAGTAGTAAGTAACTTTTATACTGCATTGCCAAAGATGGATGACTAAACAGACCCACTCCCCAAGAAAACCAAAGGGAAAGAGGTGCATGCAACAATTACATAAAACTATCTTCATCTTTTTATAGAACTGAATTTCTTCCTTTTGCTTTCTGTGTCTCAAACAGATATCTAGTCACAACCATAAATTACTAATAGAATACACTTAATTCAAAGTTAAGTCAGAAATCCTTGCAAATAACTTTTGAAGGTTTATTTATTTATTTTTGAAGGGGGAAAACGTTGTATAAAGTAGAAATAAACCCAAAAGCTACAGTGATTTGGATGCTGCATCTATTTCTTTATACAGCACACAGTTGCAATCATCTAAGTTGCCATTTTTGCACTAGACTTTTCAAATCAGTTTATAATTTATACATTTCACATGTATAACTATGGCTTTAGTGAAACGATTAAAGGTCACAAGTGTTTACAATATAGAGCTATGCCATCAAACATAACCTCTGTATCAATCATTCAATTGAAATGATTGCAAAATT
Source organism: Burhinus oedicnemus (assembly GCA_008921705.1). Lineage (NCBI taxonomy): Eukaryota > Metazoa > Chordata > Aves > Charadriiformes > Burhinidae > Burhinus > Burhinus oedicnemus. Next base: position 1,130,313 of record VFFE01007519.1, on the reverse strand, counting down.
TATTGTTTGCACGACAGCATGTATCTATTTACTTTTGTATGCAAACTGGTAGTGAAAGTATAGAGGGGGAGAGCGGTCTTATTTATTTTATTCTTGGTGACTATTCCACAGTGCAAAACTATGGGTAAGTACCTCGGCGTTCTCCAACATAATCACTAGAAATAGGTATTTTCAATACCTAAACCTGGAGACAATCATAGCTGCAAACACATGAGATTTCTACCTCCAGGAGGACACACTGTGCATGTGAGCAGTTTATCCTTCAGTACAAGTTGGAGGATACAAACATCTATCAACTACACTTATATAAAACCATAACCTGCTTCATGAACACATGTAAACTTCTCAGTAATCTGACACTTAACACATTTTCATCACTATTAATCACTCAGCAGTCACAGTTATATTATTATCTTGCTTATAAGTATCTAAGGGGTGGGTTGAAGGAGGATGGAGCCAGACTCTTTTCAGTGGTTCCCAGTGACAGGACGAGGGGCAACGGGCACCAGTTGGAACACAGGAAATTCCATTCAAACCTAAGGAAAAACTTCTTTATGGTTAGGGTGACAGAGCACTGGAACAGGCTGCCCAGGGAGGTTGTGGAGTCCCCTTCTCTGGAGATTTTCAAGACCCGCCTGGATGCAGTCCTGAGTAACGTGCTGTAGGCATTCCTGCATCAGCAGGGGAGTTGGACTAGATGATCTCTAGAGGTCCCTTCCAACTCTGAAAATTCTGTGATTCTGCAAAATTCCGTGATTATTTGTACCCTCATGTCTGGCAGTGATGTCCTTTATTCCTGAACAACCCCAGCACCATAGACAAGGTAATGCAGTTATGGGCGACACAGCTGGGGCAAGATTTGAGACTCAGTGAGGTCACTGAAGAAGCCCTAAAGCCACCTACTGAGCAGTTGCCAGCATGTCCAGGTTTCTGTGTGGAACCGGGGTTTGATGATATTCTGCCTGTTTTGTAGAGCAGGCTGTGTGCTGGCAGCGTTGTATAATCATATACGATGGGGGTTAGGAAAGGGCACTGTTACTTACTCTGGAATTATATTTCGTGGCTTACTTTATTCCCCAACAGGGAATCCTAGTTTCTGACACAGAAAAAATGTCTAAGGACAAAATAACAATGTATTTTCTTAGTGAAAATGGAGAAAGTCAATGGAAAAGACATAGAACACAGACTCCTTCATCCCACTGTGTATTAAAACTTATTACAAGATACTGAAACATCTCCTGGGATTTTTTTAATAACGTTTAAAGATATGGATCACACTATGCATAAGAATACATACAGTCACAAATCATTGACGTAAACAAAAACAGAAATGAAAATATAATTAAAATCATAAATCCCCTACAAATCTTTAAACCTTACTCTTAAGACCTTGATCCTGTACCCTGAAAGCCACACCAATTTTGCAATTGACTTAAAAGCAGGTAGCACAAACCCTTTACTAGCATAGATGAAAAATACGTATCAAAAACAAGTTGAAAGCCTATAATTTTAAAAATTGCAAATATAGTTCCTCCAAACTACCAGTGTTCCAATTAACATATTTTTAATTTTTTTTCATTCTTAGGAATAATTTAAATAATTATATTTAATCACTTGTAATTTTTTAATCTATCTTACACCTCAGTCTCTTTAAGTTTATACTTCTACATATATATAGAGAGAAGCATATTTTTTGGTGTATGAAAAGATTCGTATTTATAGAAACTTTGTTTGTTCTTTTGTACTTACCCAGGACACATTTTTAGCCTTAGGTGTTTTTAGCATGGCAACATGCAAGGCTGAGATGACCAACAACAGCCCCACCAGCATGGAAAGTCAGATGGAGGGGTAGTCCAGGTGCCTCTGTGACCCCAGGGAGTACAGTCCCTTAGCCTGGCTGACACAGGCACACGGAGCATGCGGTCAGGTAACGATAAAAAAAGTCATTTTTCTTCCCGATGTACAATCCAGTCAAAGAGGGACAAATCTTTGTGAAATACCTATCTTCAGCAGCAGCTGGCTGTATTTCTGTATATCCATGAAATCCAAAGTTGGCTCTCCTCTTGGAAAAGTTAAAATCAAAAGTCCCCACTCTCACAGACGCTTCCCCCTTCCACTGCCAAAATGCAGTGCCCGGTTACCCACCAAGCTTCCACCCAAGCTCCGAGCTTGTAGGAGAATGAAGCCCAACAGTAGAAGCCACTCGTCTTCAGAGGATGTCGACGAGATGCCCGGTTGCTGGCTGCACCGTTTAACTGCTGCTATGCCTGAATATTTCACAACCTCGGGATCTTCCAAGTAATAAAGAGAGTTAGGATCTCAATGTCAATAAATAATGCACGCCAACAGGTTGTACCCGTACCTGTTGTGCTGTGTGTGCCGGCGGCGCGGCAGCTGCTGCTCCAGCTCCACAGAGGGCACCTGTTGTCCCGGCACCCCGCCGCGACGCTGGGCGCATCTGCCCGCAGAGACACACGTCCCAGAAGGGGAAGTAAATGCAGAGAATCACTCTCCCTGCTTGTTTTCTCTTTGTTCCTCTGCCCTTCTGTCCCTTTACTTTTACCTCCTGTCAATCTAGATTACCAGAGCAGATCCAGGCTAAATTTTGCAACTATCAGTAGTGATTAGAGTGAGTTGATTGAAATCGGATTATACAGGAAGACCTCTGCCTCCTCACTCTGCACGCGGGCCAGTACCATTTGCAAAATACTTATGCTTCGCCGCACCATATGAGAGCATTTGGAGCAGTCCATTCTAAGAGAAACAGTGCAGTAAAAAAAAAAAAAACAGACTTCACTGGCTTTAAAAAAGAAAAAAGGGAAAAGGGATCCTGTTTTTAATAGCTGCATGAATTTACAGGGGAATGTTTCAAACCATTTCCAGATGGAAGAGTTTGATGTAGTCTCATGGATTCACCAGGAAGCATGGTACACCAAAGAGTGGCATTATGTACCTAAAGCGCTCTGGGTACCTGATTGCTACTGTTCACATATGGATCCAGTACAAGCAGAACTGAGTGGTGTCTGAGCACCAGAAGTGTGAGAAGCATCATCCATCCCCGGGCTAACATCCGCAAATTCTACTGGCAGTATCTATGAAACTCACAATCTAATTCAAATGTGATTTTTCCAAGGCATATAATTAAATGTATGAGAAAGTGACCTGCCTGAACCACATTCAAATATATATATTCATTTATTTAAATAAAAACATGAGCTATCAAGTAAAAAGGTAGGATGTATTGTAAGATTATAGTGCCATCATAAAACTGTGGCATTGAATCTTGAAAAGAAGAAAACAGAAATTAAAATACAAAAGGAGAATGGTGGAACAGAACAAGTAAGTGGGCGAGATGACAAAAAACAGTAAAAACTGTATAAAATTCAGTTAAGTCCAGCTGACCGTGAATGTGACACACAGATGCAGTTTGCATTACAACATACCATTTTTCTAGGACTTCCTAAATAATAACTTAATATTATTATCTACTCATGTTACAGACCTAGATTATGCTCCAAGCATCATCTGTCACTTTTCACTCGTTGTTTAATGTATTTGTATAAATGCAATGAGTTTGTGATTCCACAAATTCAATTTGTGGATGGTCTGTAATTTGTTTGCAGGTATTAAAGTAATATTAAGGTCTTTTGCAAGATGACAGCATAAACTTTTTATTTTGTTAAAAGAAACTCTAGAAACTGTTTACCCTGATTGGGACAGACAGAAAAGCAAAATACATGTATTTTTCAGTGGAAATAACCATTTGATTTCAAAATATTTACAGCCTTCTGCAAACTCGTAGTCCATACTGAAGGTAACTAGAACAAGTTTGGTACACTCTGCTTTGCATACACTAGAATGAAGGCTTGTATCCACACAGTTTTTTAATAGATCCCCCTATTTTTAATAAGTCCACTTAGTCTCATGGAGCTGAAGCGCTATCCATTACTGGCTCATCGGCACCTTTAGAAGAATCTGCAGGCCTTGATTTGTATCTAGCAAATCAGCAGCTGATAAACTCTAGAAGCTGATGAAGTAGAACCATCTATTTGAAACAGTATGAACTACTGGGTAGTTTTTTGTTTAAGAGAAACATCACTATTCTACTGTAGGTGTTCAAATATAATCCAGTAGACAGAAATCCTACCAGAATTAAGGAAACTGTAACTCACTTCTGAAAAAAAAATTACAAAAAATGCAACTATTAAATGTTGTCTATATTTGAAAAAAAAGTTTCTAGCCTTTTTAAAAATATTGAGATATAAAATACCTTGGATATTACAGAACAAAATTTTGAAGCACTGTACTACTATATGTTGGCAGCCTTACATCAGGACTTGGGTTGTATAAATCACAGGTCGATACACATTCCAGGGAAAACGATGTTAGAAAACAGCAGATTTGAACCTGCTTCCTTCAATGAAGCTCAAAGTTGGATATGTATTTGAATCCCTAAATTGCACTAGTACTTTTCGCATTATCCTTTAAGCAAGGAGACCATTTATGAAATACATATATTTTGAAAGTTTCAGTGAAAACTACAAAGACTGATGTTAAAATACAAGGTCATGTACAACCTTCTTTCTATTAATTGCACAACCGAGCCAGGTAGGAAAATTAGAAGATTCATATACAAATATATGCACATCTGTATCAATCTTGCTAAACTACACGACACTTCTTCTGGGTTACAGAGACTCTCCAAAATCTTACAACTGTTCTCTCATCTGGCATACGGAATAACTTTACTTAATCTCAGAACAACTCTGGCATTGATTTTCACCAGTGAGGCACATTCTTCTTGGATTCATCTTTACATGAATCTTATATCAAAGATATCTATTATCCCCTTTCTTGTTCGTACTAACCACAGAATCACTTGCCAGCAAGCCATTAACCAGTCCCTCATGATATATCAGGTTAACAGACGCACAATGGCAAACAGAAGCTCAGGATTCATGCAGTTCCCATGCAATGATTTTCCCCTGTCTGGACAAGCTGTTGCATCACCAGGAGAAGGTTCATTCAAATATCTGACATGTCAAGTGCTGACTGAAACTAGTCAGAGGAAATACCTCTGGTTCAGTCCTAATCACAGAAATACTTCGGGCTGATAATGTTTTATCTTTTCATACAGAAAAGATAAATATTCCTCGTCCTGAGAAAGAAACTATAAATTTTAAAACCCAACACTTGAAAGGCAGAAAGAGTAAAAATTCTCCGAGGTAGCAGTGTAATTATGATAGCCAAATAAAGGCCTCCACCTTCAAAAAAGAAAAAATCGAAAAATGCGTAAGTCATAGATGGCAATGCACAAGAAATAGTTTTCAAGGCACACAATGCCATGGAACAAAGCCTGTGAGTTAAAATTGTCTGGAGACAAACTACAAGCCAGTCTTGGAACACTTTAGCGCTGCCTACAGACTGGAGCTGCCTTCCATTCATCAGTGACATATAATCATGAAAAGCTTTTTAGGTCATGCTTTTGTTCCTGTTAGAGGGATATACTTAAAATCACGGGATTCAACTTCAATACCAATGAAGACTACAGTATTTTTATCCATTAATTTCTATTGAAACATTTCTAATCTAATATGTGCTCCTTACCAAAGACAAAAGAGTGCATATTTTATGAATATCTGTGTGCTATAGATCTCTGTACTTTCTCTTAGTATCACTGGAATAGATCTCTGATAAAATATAAATTACTTGTGTGAGATGAATATACTGTTTTATCTCATATATGGTTTTGTTAGCAGTAGGTAACTGCCACTGACAGTCTTTTTTTATAGTGACAAAGTATCTCTTACATACAACATTTATAGTATGCATGCATACTTATTGATACATATGTAACACAGGCAAATATCACAAGAGAATTCCCACATACTTTGATATCAATTTATTATTTCCCTCTATCTGACTCTGAACATAAAATGATAAAATATATGCAAGTAATAAAGTAAAAATATCCCACAAAAAACATTAGTCCTTGGAGGAACAAAAGAGATTAAAATGACAGAAATAAATGCAAAGGAGATTTCAGTGCCATTCTGCAACTAGTTACAAAAATAACTTTAGAAGCTAATTTGCTTTCCATGGATTGAGAATCAAGCAGATATATTAAACAGTCAACCCTTGTTTCATTATTATGTCGCTATTCTTTGTAATTCCCCTAATTCCAGTGAAGTGAAACTAGTAAGTTGATGTCAGCAGGAGCAACCTGATGCACCCTCAACAGACTTGAACCTGTGTTTTTTGCAGTCTTTGCTGAATCTGCACTACAGTTAATATATAATTTATAAAGGCACTGGGCTGAGAAAAGTCTGCCTACAGCCATTTCCCGGGAAGGGGGGAGCCTGAAGAGCAAAAATCCTATTTTCGTCCGGGGAAGGGAAAGAAATGGCACAAACCAGTACACATAAAACAAAAGGAACATTAACTTAAATAGGCTGTGTAGCATAAATGAGGCTGCCACTGTGGTAATCTCAGTTCTATTTAATAAAATTACCTGCAAATAGATTAAAACGTCAGAATTTCTGGGCTTCTCGGAATGCTAAAGGTAACTGCCTGCGTGTTGCATGCTTGCACTTACAGAAACACTATAAAGATACACATTCATGCATAAATTTCTACTTCCCAGTTGAATTTTCAGTTTCTACACTTTTAATGTATCATACATGTACCCCCGATGAAACAATCTGAGTTACTGAGTCCATTCAGATGACAACTTAGAAACATGAAATGAGTCAGCACAGCAGAAAGCCAGCACATCTTTTCCAAAAGTCCAAGTACGATATATGGATGTATGCTGTCCATACATATGTATAGACAGGATGCTGTGTAGTAAACACCCGTCGCAGCACACACCACGTACCAAGCTCTCATCCAGGTCCCACAGCACTAGGGCAATAGCATCGTCTGCAAGAACTCTATCTGCAAAGCTATACTCAATTTTTGAATAATTTGGACTCAAATAAAACTGTGGATGATTGACTGCCTCCAGTAAGTGCACTGAGGTCCAGATTCCAGTAGCTGGACAAGGTGAAACAAGAGGGTATACGACTGGGCAGACATCGCTGAGCAGTGTGGCAACTTTCTGCAGTGAAACACTTAAAACTACAAGAAACATTCCCAGTGAGATGTTAAGCAGTCATTAGAAACAGTTCCGTTTCAAATATACTGTCTAGACATATTAAAGCAAAAAAGAAGTATTTCACAGAGAAATTAATGACTTTATTCCATTCTGAAAGTCAGAGGATATAAATATAGAGTTTGTTACATTAGTACACAACACATAGTTATCCTATAATACTGTCATCGGTGTAGAATAGATTAGATCAGATCTGATCCTATATACTGTGCTAATAAATATAAACTTGGTCCCATACAAACAAGCTGGAAGACAGCTGGCATATGAGTTTTCTCCTTCTTCTTAATATTAACTCAGTTCACAGAATTTTAGAGCAGCAGCTGATGGTGGCTTGCCAGATGTGCTCAAGTAAAATGAACTAAATTTATTCCCTTACACAGAATGATTTAGAAATACTGAATTTTACTTAAAGCAGCTAACTTAGTGCCAAGAGGATGCCCTAAAAATTGCTACTGTAAAAAATAATGAATTAAAATACAATAAAGGTTGAAAATTTAGATGCTAACAAGACTAGAAAGTCCAGAAATTAGCCCTGTTCTATGTAGGACCTATGGCATAATCTTTAATTCCAGAGGAAATCTCATTGTAGGAAACAGAAGGTCCTCATCAGATGAACAATGCTGAACAATAAACCTAAAATGACAGACATACTTTGCACATGTTCGTCATGCATCATCTCCTTTCTGAGGTTACATTTCTTGTACAGTCACTGCACCATCCCATAGTTTTCCCATCTTTAATGAGTGTATTTTCAGAAGATGCTTGTAAGTGAAGATGCTACTGTTATTCTTATTTGATAGCTGGAATATCAATTCCAGATGAGTCCATTAGTTAATGAGGACTCTAGCCTAAGAGGGTTCTGCTCTGATTCTTCCAAGAATTTAACGTTCTGTAATACTTTCTCTATTTAGAGCACACTTGTGGACTTCCGCTGTATTGCATACTCAGCAGTTCTGCAAATAAATCTTCATCACTTCAATTTTGAGATCACAGAGTTGTTTTAAGCCAGATATTTCCAAATAGTGGTACACAAGACACTTAGGGAATGATCTGAATCCCTGACCTAAGCAAAATGTCCAGCCTTGGCAAGTGCCAAACACGCACCAAATCCATTTCCGTCTTATCCATAAAACTACCCTCTCTCTTCCTGTCCTACATTCACTTACTGAAGTCCTACTTCAGCAACAAAGTGATGCCTCACATCAAGAAAACTGAGGTGTTTTTTTTCCTGAGTATTAGACATCCAGTGATGAACACAGCTGTGATCTTAGGAAAAAGAGAACATGGTTCTTGGTCTTTAAATACCACATTGCAGTGTATATGCAAAATTTTAGGGTGTTTCAGCTTCCAAATAACTCACTTCCTAATCTCAACACTTTGTAATGCAGAGGTTTCGTTTTTTATTTTTTGTATAGGTTTTAATAAAAGTCCCAGCACCATCGCCACCAGAAGAGAAACCATATGAACATATGCAATGATTTTGATTGCAACAAGCTTCCCGGTACTGCCCCCAACTGTCCTCAGTTCAGAGCTGTGGCTGAAACAGATGCAGGTTGCCAGAGTCATTTCAATTTGGCTCCTCAAAATAAGCAGACGCTGGAATTAACATGTCTGCTTTCTAGATATAAAACAGAAATAACAACATAACCTTGAAAAGAAATGCTGTAAATTTGCTCATTAAAGTTTGTGAAGCAATTAGATGAACGTTATAGAAGACTGCACTGCTTAATGAAGATCATTAAAGAAAAGCCTTCATACACATGACACAGGAACCCGTGATATGGGCTGCCAAACCATAATTGTTATTCTTTACATAGGCCAGGCCCTCAAAAAGGGTAAGGCACATGGCCTTTTGCTTACTGGCACTGAAAAGATACTGCAGCTCAGACACTGGTCCCTCCTCCTCCTCCTCCTCCTCCTGCTGTCCCCACAAGCTCCATATCTTGGTGGTCATCTCGTCCCTGCTACTGCACAGCCCTGCTCCTGGCCTCCCCTCCATCCTCCTCCAGATCCCGGCCTCCCTGTCCCTCCCGTCAGCCCCAGCCACCAGCTCTGCCACTGCCCCGCTCGGACAGCCAAATGCAGGACAGCGGTGGACTGACCATTGTTCTAAGCAGATCCTCGCAGCCTGTTCCAAATCACCCTCGTAACTAGTATTTCTCAAAGGATCAGCTTATTTCCTCCAATCTAATTCTAAAAAACTTCTTCTGGAACGGAGACTACGGTTGTAGAAAACCTCCAAGTTGCACAATTTCAGAGCCGATGCATATGGGATGAAAGGAGGAGTCAGGTAGTAAGGTGAGAAGGCCGCCGCCGTGCCAGCACAGCCCAGCAGTCAGGGAAGAAAATGGAATGAATTTACAAGGAGACAGAATCCCCCTAACTACAAAGCTGTGAAACCAACCAAAATTCAAATAACTCAAAGTTTGATTTAAAATTACTTCAGCAGTTGTCGTAAGGTTATAATCATCATTCATATTTTCGAAATGTATTATCTGAGATACTGCAGCTGACTCAGGGATTATGTTTCTCAGAACAGGAAGAAATTATATGGATATCAAAAACATGTATGACCAATTTCCAGTAGTTAGTTTCTAAGGTAGGTAGGACAACAAACTTCTTTCCATATCTGTCCTATTCAGCAGTACTAAGAACAAACATAAAGGTTTCATAATAATGCAGAAAAGTGTAAAAAAGAGAGGTTCGCTGAAAGAAATGGAAAACAGAAATATCTATGATTTTTATGAGCTTCTGCATGATGCTTTAGGGGTTACTGAAAAGTTCACATCTGATATTTATAAGTAGAAAATTAATGACGCTCACGGCAAAGGAAAGCTCAAAGAGTATGTAAATGTAATATTTCAGTGGTATTTTGGTTCACTGCATATAAGTAATAATGGAAGTACTAAAGAAACACAAAGAACTGAGATTTAATACTTGGTGAGTGTCACATACTAAATTGTGTTTGAAATCACAAAGGAAAATAGTCAAAAGCATCAATCAATAATCAATGGTAAGCTCAAATCAAGCCTTTCTGTGAAAGAAGAAAATGTACTACATGCAAAGAAAGGTATCAATTACTGAGGTAATATATTAATTCTAAGAATATTTTGATACAACAAAATTCCTCAAGCCTTGGTGAGGAATAGGAATTCTGGGATCTATGACTTTTTGCAGAACTATTAATTTTTTCTACATGCCTGATAAGTTTTGTGTAATTCGTACATAAGGAAATCAAAAGTACAGTGAGTACACTATGAAACCTACTACCCCAACCCTTTTGTATGCATCTCTCATCCAAATGTATTTACATTAAATAAATGCTTTTCACTGCATTTATTTACTTGACTAGCTGGGAAATAGTCTGTACTACAAGTTATTGACATAATGACTCGAGTATTTTCCTTTTTATTTTTCTGTTCTTTGTCTTATGACTATTCCAACAATTCCTTCAGAATACACACACACACACAAAGAAGCTACAATGACTCATTTGCAATATTTTATATAACAAAAAACCAGGAACATTGTACACACATAAGCAAAGTATAAAGAAAGAGTATAAAGGTGCTTGGGGAAACAAAAATTTTTAACTTTTTCTTTACTTCTAACACTAGTTAAATACACCATCAGATGATACTATATTCCTGTGGCCATCTCTTGCATTGACTGAAAAGCTAAATACCCTAGACTACAGCAATAACAGAGATTGTAAAACCTTCAGTTACACATTCAATATTTGAAAAGGACGGGATGCTGAATTTCTTCAATGTTCAATTGTTTTGGTTTTTTGGTATCAGATACAGTGTAGGCGAATTCAGCCTTCCTACCATTGGTAGGATTTTCTTATGTGTTGTTATTAGACCACATCATCAAGCATCTCAAGCTCTAATTGCTAAAAATGAGCAATGAAGTTTAGAGCAGTGATATTCAAAATCACTACTAGAACTGTGCAAGCCTTTCAGAGTGACAGTTTCATTGTAAACTCACACAATGTTGTACCTTAATCAATGAAATCATCAGTGAAAAGCCAGTACAAATCAGAATCTGTTCTACCATGTCACACTGTTCCTCAGGGACAAGCAACATACTGTGAAGCAAGGATTTCAAAACAAAAATGCTCTAAAACATGGTCTTAAAAACAAAGATGATAATATTTGCCATCTTGAAGACCATGCATCAAGAAAGATACTGGCTTGTACAGCCTTTTTTGATCTCACCTTTCTCATGCTTATTCATATTTGCTATAAAAAAAATGATATGCTGGATCTGTATCTCTGCTGCTCATGTTTTCGCATCCACGTGCAGGGAAGACAGCAAGTGCGGTGTGAGCAGCCAGCCCAGGACAGATCAAGGGAAAACAACTGTCTCTGGCTTATAGTACCTTTGTACTTAAAGTCAACAGAGGTTCTGAGGAGAACAGGCAAAAATAGGGGACAAAGAAAAGGTAACTAAATAAAAGTTCAGCTTGTCCGGGTAATATTTATGTATTACATACACAGATTATCCTCCTGGGCTGCCCAACACAATCGAATATAATAAAAAGTATTGTACTGGAAAAAGGCCACAAATTACATCATCTTTCACGCACTGAATTAAATGTCCCAGCAGCAGAGCAAGCTCAGGACCACATCTTGGGCACTGATGGATGAAAGCGATGGGGACTATCCTGTGGCAGAATGATGTTCAGCAATTTATGGTGCCTGTTAACAGAAGTGCGGTGTTGGAGGGCAGCCTCCTGAGCTGAGAGAAGAGCCAGTGGGACAGACCACCTCTGCAAACCAGAAGGGTTTATGTGAAGAAAAAATGGGAGAGAGTCTTATAAAGGCCATAATGTAACACAAACATCTCTAAATCTACATGATTCATAATATGTAACACTGAGGTTGCAATATATCTTAAATTTAGGCTGGTGAAGAGGCAGCATCACTCCTGCCTCCTCCTGCTGCACAGGGAAGGCCGTTTCCCACCTTGGCGCTGACAGGCCACAGCCTTGGGCAGGCAGGAGGCAGGCAGCAACCACAGCGACAAAGGCCTCTGATGGTGCCTCTCCTCTGTCCTCCTTCACAGCAAAGTGCTGCCACTGGCGGCCTCAAAACTTAATTTTGACAAAATGTGTGAACCCTGATATTCACATTGCTCTCCAAGACTTTAGAGCGATGTGCGTTTGGAGACAGGTTTACCTTGTGCAGCAGGGGCCCACAGGTTCCATCTCAACAACTACCTGAAAGGAGGTTGCAGCAAGGTGGGCGTCAGTCTCTTCTCCCAAGTAACAGGCGATAGGACAAGAGGAAACGGCCTCAAGTTGTGCCAGGGGAGGTTTAGATTGGATATTAGGAAAAATTTCTTCACTGAAAGGGTTGTCAAGCATTGGAACAGGCTGCCCAGGGAAGTGGTTGAGTCGCCACCCCTGAAGGTATTTAAAAGATGTGTAGATGTAGTGCTGAGGGACATGGTTTAGTGGTGGACTTGACAGTGCCGGGTTAACAATTGGACTTGATGATCTTAAAGGTCTCTTCCAACCAAAACAATTCTATGAGTCTATTCTATAGTCTTCTAGGTACCACTGAGGTCCATGCTGCTGGGCTAGCACACATGTCCTACCCCAACAAGCTGAAACTGAACCAGGCTTGGTGACTGAAAACAGTCATTTTCAGGTCCGGGTCATACCTTCTCCAGCTTGCTGGAGTCTGAATCTAGTTTTGGCAAGCAACACTCCATTACAATTCCCTCAGATAGGCCTTAAATTCATCTACTTTGCTTTCCTTGGGCAAGAGACTTTACCGTTCTGAGTTGTGAATAACTGGCACATTTTACTTTCTCATCCTAGAATACTGAAAGTGTGCTGAAATAGCATGGCCCTACACAAAACCAGCACGAGTAAATAAATATAAATCCCACGAGATTAACTGTACCACACCATTTTTGTTTCCTTCTCTTTTGAACAACCTTTCACTGTGTTTGATTCTGATTAGGCAGATAATTAATAGAACTACTTTATCTTCTGAATCTTTTACCTGCATGTATGTCTTGCATAAAAATTTTGCTCTTAGAAACAGAAAAATATCCAGTTTCAGCAAAATCTGTGGCTCCCAGATTAATTAAATAAAAACAACATGAAGAGTATATTATATAATACATTTAGCTCACCTTTAAAACTGGGAAGATAAGAGTTAAAGGATCCACTTATTTCCAAATCAGGTAAAAACAGAGAAACCTTGAAAAAGTTGTATACACAACTTACTGAAAAAATGCACATAATCACAAAATATGGGAAAAGCATTAGTAAAGAAAAAGAAAGCTATTTTAACTGGGATAGTTGCTGGGAAAAAAAAGGAAATAGAGAACCTATAAATGAAGCAAGATGTTTCTATTCAAAATAGAGATATCAATGCCTGGTATAGCAGACCAAGTTCTGTGTGCAAACCCATAAACAGAAAAGATTGTAAAATGTGAAGATGGTGAGTGTTATTGCTGACAGTCTGGTTATAAACTCTGAAATAGACTTTACAGAGATGAGGGACAAGATGAAGCACCTGACTGCATTTCACCAGATGTAGGGTAAGTAGGTCACTACTCCCATAAAGATAACAATTTTCACTACTCTATAACAGATCAAAGTTTGCAAACGCTGCCTTCAAATTATTTATTTCCAGAAGCAACACAAAGCCCAAGAGCATTCCTTCTTTTGCATCATGCCTCCAACACCACCCAGCATGCTCCTGGCTCCTAACCACGCGTGTGCACTTGAACAGAGATGCACGATTGCAAGTACATGCTGCAGCAGTTTCTTCAGCTGTTAAACAAATAGTATTTCAGCCAAGTGAAGCAGCAGAGTGGTTCCATCTAGAGGAACAGCGTGTAAAAACTACTCATCCCTGATGACTAACTATTTTTAAATAAAGAAAAGGCACAAACCATTAATACAGCACACTCAATAAAAAGGGCCTGCTACCTGGTGTCATAGCTCCATGAATAATCTGTTTCTTACAGCAGTACATGCTTGGTTGAACTGGACAGAAAAGATAATGTTGTAACCATCAGAGTTATTAACATCTACATCCTGGACAGTCCTGGCAATATCTGCACCCACAAATAATGTTAAAGTAGGTCTGACTAGGAATGCCATATAAGAGATCTCTACAAGTGAGCTTGTTCACCGAGGTGTAAATTATACGTTCAAACCAATGCAAACCAAAACACCTCGTCGACTCTCAGCCCTAATTTCATTTCATCTTGCCTTGACTAGCAAAACTTTTTAAGGACTCCACAAAAGCCAAAAGCTTCTTTTTCTGCTACACATAAAAGGCACATTAACCCATTACTGAAACAAAATGGGTTCTTTCAGCTCTTTCAGGATGAAGCAAAGAACTGACCTTCTTTCAGTAATCTTGTTTGGCTTCTTCCAGCCTAACTTGACCCTCTCTGTTTCTTGTTTCGTTCACTAACCAACAACTCCCTTTTTCTTCAACATTCCTGCTGGAAGGGGTTGTTTAATCACATCAGAACCATTGCACGACTTTTTCCAGAAGAGTTTCTGCTCATGGAAGCACTCCTGCTATGTTCAGCACTTCACTACATCTATTTTTTCAATTCAAATCTAAAAGTATTTTTATATTTTCCTCTCATTTCCCTTTTAGAAAGTTATTAATTTTGCTACTCCAGTTTAGTATAAAGATAGTAGGAGAGACATTAAACACGGCAATCTTCCTCAGAGAAGTCAGGAGACTCAATTAGTATCTTAAGACAGCCAGTTAATTTATCATGACTTCACAGTCTCATAAAATTGTTATGGAATGACAACTCATCAGAAAATGTATTAAAATTGCCAAGAATACTCAAATTTTTCCTCCACCACTGAAGTCACTAAGCATTGTACCCAAAGACATTATATCCAAGAAGAGCAGAAAGAAAAAGTAAAAGTTCAAGGGAAAAAAATATAGTCAGGAGAGAACACAAAAAACAAACCAATAAAAGACTAAGAAGAAAGGAGAAAACCATTTTTACCAAGTGAGGATAGCAAAGCACACTGTGTATGAAGTGGGAGAAAAGGCAGAGCGTAAAAAGACTGTGAGCTGAAAAGAAATGAAGGATGAAAATGGATTATATTTTACTTGTTTATTTTTAACAAACACTCTTTTTTTCAGGTTTCATAGAAAACGTTGCACTTCTGCACACATACTTGTGCAGCAGGATCTTCCCTCCACCAAAGAATCACAGCTTTGTGGAAAGGAAGCACCTCAGGCCTCTTTCCACATGATCCATCCACAGCCACAGGATGAATCACTGGCAGGTCTGGAGACAGAGGTTACAAGTCCTGATTCCCCCTTCTTAACTCCAAGAGACTAATAATAAAGCTCTAAGTGTATGACTTATTACAAATTTACAACTTATTTTCATGAATATAACACAGGTTTCAGACAACACACAGCCTTTTCAAGAGCAACTTATTTAAAATACAGCTTCAGAAAACTGTTAACATTAAAATAATATGCATAAAATCAAAGTCAAGGGTCCTACTGGTATAGGAGAAGGAGGTTATGAGGGAAGCTGATTGGTTTCACAAGTCTGAGCTTTTCTTGCCAGAAACAATGCAAATAATGTCACTACTTTGATATACCCAAAGTAGTGGAGGGTAAACAAAACAATGCCCCGGTTTAGCAACTAGTGCTAGTATTACCAATGGAAGTATGAATTCAGCCTTAACAGATGAGGATAGAAGAAAATAACTAGAATGGGATTCTCTAATTCTTTATTTCAGTATATTTTAAATTGTTAGCGCTACTGACTTGAAATTTTAAATATTTTAATTCTACTATTTAAGCAGTTACTTTACATACAAAATGAAATAGAGCAGGCCCTTATTGCATATATTCTGACAATATTTTATCCACCAGCCATATTGTTATATAATTGTAGTGCAGAATGCGCAATGAGCTATAAATGTCCCATTTAATTCTCCTAAATGTAAGAAAGTTTTTCAAAATAAGTCCCTTTTTCTAGTTAATTAAATTCAAAGGTTGTACCTAGGGAATGCATCAAGAAGAAAGAATTTAAAGAAGGGGGACAAGAAAATATGTTCTTATTTTGTTTCTTTAAACAGAGGCTTTGCAGTCCACACTTTATGCTAGTAAATTGGAACACAATCATTTAAACACAGCCACAGGAATCAAATATAAGAAATTATGACCACCTAATATGTAAACAGGAAAAAACAAAACAATTGCAGCAAATGTGTGAAGTTTCATTTGGAAGGACTGGAGCTGCAATGGAAAAAGTTTAGCTTCAGTAATACTCCCCAACATAACGAATATAGGCTGTTAGACAATTGTAGCAGAGTAAATGCAGATGAAGGGGATTTATTTCCCCTTAATTCAGGCAATGCAAAGTTTGCTCTGGCTTGGCTGGTATACGACTGACAGTCTTGGTTCAGGTCACTTTCCCTTTAAATATTGCCACACCTGTTTATTCCACTTTATTCACTTACTGTTTTCTTCCCATACTACCAAAACAAAATACTAGAACAGTAGGCTACAGAAAAAAATGTAAAAGAACTTCTCATAGATATTTAAAATACAGAAAGTATCCCCAAAATCCAGAGATTATGAGTTGCTCCCTAACAGTTTTATGTCAGCCATACTCACCCAGTACCGAGGATAGTCCAGTCACTTAAAACAGTTAAAGGACTATTTTTGCTAGTCCAGCCAACTCCTTTAAGGTGTAAATATACCACATTTATGCTAAAATATGTCATTTAGTTCTCATTATCAGGAAACTGCAACTTCTTTATACTTTCTTTCCTCCTTCCCAGGATGTTGGTTTTCTGCCTACAATACACAAAGAGGAGAATCATGGGGGTAAATCCTGATAATAACGGTTCATCGACAGCTGCCTTAGCCTGCAACTTCTGCTTGCGAAAACCTCAAACTTCCACTAAAACTGAAAATAGCAGCAATGGAGAAAAGAAGAGGGATAGATGGAAGACTAGTATTGATGGCACAGGAGTATTAAGGGTCACAGAAATAGCTCTGGCAGTTGAAGTCCTGGGAAGGGAAAATACAAGACTGGGACTAATGTCAACAGAAGTAAAAGAAGTTTGCAAATGTGAAGCAAGATTTCTGCATGTCAAAACCAGAGAAGCATGGTAGAGAAGAGGAAAAAAGTAGCTATATTTGGGGAAAAAAAGCCTATAAATCAGCAATGAAGAAGAGATAAACAGGTAGTGAGCAAAAGGAACAAGGAGAAGGACAGCATCTGCTATGATAAAGAATGGTCTGGTAAGACACACGATGAAGTGATAGATGAAAAAGATTACAGTCTCAAGAGGAACAGACAAAAAACCCCGATCCACATCTAGTAACACCAAAAAGAAAACGTTCCCTCAGGAGGTCTCAGATATCCTCCAGACATGGGCACAAAAAGCCTGCCGTCTGGATTCTGCTCGCTACTGCAGGCAGAAAGCTCTTCAATTACAGTCCCCACCATTAGAAAAGAAGCATCTTGAAACAAAATCATACCAAGGTCCTTAATTACATTAATCTAAAATACACAGTGCAAGCCATACCATAAATTTCACTATTAATCTTTAAATAAAGTTTATATTGTTTTGGAATGCATTTCTTAAGGTGTTTTGTTTTTTTTTAACATCGAATTGTAATAGTCTTTTGTTAAGGATTAGAGTCAGAGCAATGAATATTTGCCTTCCAGACAACATCTCCATGCTTTATCAAATTAGATATATAACTGAGAAAAATCTTTAAAACAGTGGCTCATACTTATTCCAAATAGTCCTTTCAGCTAAGCAAAAAAGATTTGATAACTCTAAAAAAAAAGGGGGGAAAAGAAAGGCAAAAATTCAAAAAGTCTACAAGGTGAGTTTTCAAACTGCTAAATAAATATTAAATACAGTGTTGGGAAATCCAGACAACTAAAGATTTTATGCTGTTATTAAAAATACAATGGATTCCAACCTACGGCTTGCCTATCCAGATTATCATATGTTGGCCTTCTCTGGCTACATTCACCTACCTCTTGTTGTGCAGCTGTAAGAGCGGCAATAAACGTGCACTCTGCAAACACACCTACGCCCTGAGAAGCCAGGAGGCTTTGCAGTACACTGAGCACGCTAACGTGCTCAATGCGCTTGGATTTGCCTGTCTTGTATGCTCCAGTAGGTGACTTCCAGGTAAGCATTAAGCTACTTCCAAGTTCACGATCTTGAAGAGTCTTTCAAGAAACTATATGGACTCTCCTCCTGCACCTGTCATTGCTTTCACTTGCCATGGATAAAAAGTTCAGAGTCAACCCCTATTATGTTGCCATATAAGCAATTTTTCCAGTTTGGCACGTACGTTGCACTGCTGCAAATGAGACCACTCACAACAATAAGAGAAGACAGTACGTACAGTCAGGCAAAGAGGTTGACAGCTAATTGTTCTGTTCAGAAACGTGCAGACTCTGGAAATATCTTGGAACCTGTGTTCAAACAGCGTTCATTTCCAGACACTTCCAGGGAGAACAGAAGAGAGCTGACACCAGTGCAGGATTTCTGAGTGACTTCCATCAGATTGCAACTTCTTCTGAACCCTGGATTAAAGTTTGAAAGCTGAAATATACTGGTCAGTCTTCAGGCTCCAGCACTTTTAGATGTTCTGTGACATGCTGGAAGTAAGATTTGTGACAACATTTTTGGGCAACATACAATTTGTATTAATGTTTTAGACTCCACGTTGCAGAAAAAGATGAGATTGTCCACTGGAAGAACTCCACACAGCTACTTCTCCGTACTACCTCGAACGGATCCTATTTGACAAATGGCATGACCCCATCTCACAGACGAGACTAAAGGAATAAGGTGAAAATGTTATTTGGAATTATCTCCAGCTTTTGCCATGAAAATGTCCAATATAAGGGTCTTTGTTTCTGGAACTAAGTATTACTATGCAGTCATAATGCCCATATGACACACCCTGTCATTAGAAGCTGCAGATTATGCCACAGCGTATTAAATATATCGCATTAAATGGCCCCTCCATCTCCCTGATTACCCACCCACAGAGAGAAACTCTCAGAAGAGGAAGAGTGGAAACTTAGTGGATGCAGGCAGCACATGGTGCCATGCTGAAGGAAGAGTCAATGATCAGGAAAGCCTGGGGAGAATGCCTGAGCCAAATTTAATCTTGTTAACATTGTGTGGTCTGCACATCACTCAATAGCAACAAAACCCGGAGAGAAGGTAACAATGGATACAATCCATCCAGGCCTTGAATTTTATCCCTGCACACAGATGCAGGACTAATCTCTATGCATGAGAGTCTAACACACACGAGATGATAGAAAGGAGGAATGTAAGAATACAACCATCTTCTCCACCAGTATTGCTGCTCCTCCAAAGAAACCATGTGAGCCCACATAACTAATTGCAGTGATCTGTCTATTCCTGACCCAAAAGACCATCAGAGGGACTGATCATCCCTAAGATCTGCACAGTTTTTAGGACCTGGACCAGAAAGAGCTGTTTTGGTTGCAAAACAACAGTCAGTCAGATTTGGTCATACATTTCTGGATACTTAAAGTACAGTATCTTAAACTCCCCCAAAAATAAGAAAAAAACAACTTCTAAGACTTCTAAGTTGGTTCACCACTACAATTCATAAGCAACTTAAGAACTGTAAACTAATAACCCAGAATAAAAGTCTGATGTTTTTCCCCAATGAGTCAGATGTTAATAAAAAGGGTCATATCTTGGCTCACTTTAATTTCAGTGCTTTCATCCCAAAAGAATCACGCGGTACAACCTCAATTAGCCCAATGCCGTAGGGAGTACCAAAAAAATTCAATAACGGGTTTGGATAATCAAGGATTCAAACAACAGAGAGAATTTTCATTGTAATTAAGTTATTTGAGAACACGGTCATCTTTCACGTAATGGGTTCGGACCAAAAAGATCAAGGGCAAACTCCATTTCACCTATCTGAAGTAAGACGGAGCAACCTGCTTTTTTGTAAATAGTTAGTGAAATACTCGGAATACCACAAGGCCCAGCAGCATTGCACAACATCCTTTACACAAAGTATCACAAAATAAGGTACAAACCTTAGTACTTCATAAGACATTCACTGAGTGCCTTTCTCTCCATTGCCCACAAACATCCAAAAAAATGATGGAGTTCATGGAGTTTAGTGTGTTTAGTTTGAGACTAAACCCGAGCAGATGTCATGGTGGTTCACAAATGAGTATTCTGACACTTCCAGGTTGTGAAACGTACTTTGCAAACAGGCAAATATTCTGCCTAGATAATATTCTTCACAGTGGCTGGTGCTACTGTTAAGTAACAGTAACAAGGAGGAATGAAAGGGTGGGTGAAGCATCTCAAGAGGTCATTATTTTCATATGCCCTAAACTCCACCAGCATGAGAGCCAGCAAATCAGAATTGCTTTCAATGTATTCAATTTCAATTTCTGCATAACAGTGGGAAAAGCTATGTATCAAACAAGTATCTGCATAACAGATGTCCAAGTTTTTATTTTATATTGAATTGATGGTTAAACTTAAGTATACATTAGGTTTTGCATAACTTAAGCAAAATACTGTACTAAGTTCTAACCTTGAGCAAAGATCTCATCTGAATCTCCATGCTTCTGCCTGCTTCTTACAGAACTGTATCAACTGTTGCACCAGTAATAACAAAATGCATCCAAAGTCAAATTAGCTGTGCAAAACAACTATGACCGCACGGACACTTCTGTTTACATCTCTGCACTATATTCTGAAGAAAGATTTGTTTTCTTTTTAACAATTTTATTCTCCATCAATCCCCTACACAAACTTTGACTTAGATCACACCTATTTATGACCTTGCTCATTCTGTGATCATTTTTAAAGCATCATGTAAAAGAGCTTTCTGTGACACAGAGAAACACACAGCGCTCCTGACAACAGAGCTATTTCTCCTGATATATTTGCTCTTTTCCTGTGCAACAAGCTACAAGCTGCTTGTTGCAAATACTCAGCGATTTCAATTTGCAGCTTAGCCAGATCATTTCAACCTCCTGTTTCTTATCACGTCTATCTGACAACTGAACAGCAGAATAGAAACAGAATGTTAAAACATAAATGAATTACTTAGGAGATTATCACGTCAGCTGAGTATAGTTCAGACATATTTCAGCTAATAGCCAATCTTTTTCATTATTAATACTTAAGCTTTGGCGCTGGCCTTCCTTGTGGAATTTATTAGAGACAGCCATTTTGCAATACAGAGCAGTCTTATCGTACCAAAGTATTGAAATACCCTGTTCTGGAAAGCAAACAAACCATGCAAACCATTAGGCCATACTTCTGCCACTGTGCTACTGCTCTTTTGCAAAAGAACTACCTCACAAGATGATTTTCATGTTCCTCGGGGTCTTTCAAATAATTTTTGTGCCAGTCCATAAGTGCTTATCACTTTAACTGATTTTCAGTTATCATATATGGATAAATAGAGATGTCCTTTTCTAATGACTCCATTTATGTAGAGCTACTAGGAAGGAAAAATACACAATTTAAAAAATAAGTCAGAAGGGTCAGACTTCCAGACTTTTAACACTGCAGGTCATTTTGAAATAAGATATATTCTTGATATGAACAAGTTCTGAAAAAATAGATGAGAAGAAACTCATACCTGTTAAAACAATCCTTGTGTCTCTGTGCTGTAAAAACTTATTTCACAGATACTTAGTGCTCTGGTTGGTCACTCAGATACACACTAAAATACCTGCCTGAGGCATACCAGACCATCTAGTATATTAGGAGTTGAACATACAAGTTATCATCATTCTAACACAAACAAAAACTTACATAGGAAACCCGTACTCGCCGTCGGTGCACCAGCCCACAGCACTGCATGAAGAGGACAGCAGCCAACAATCAGTGTACGCTTTTCACCAAGCTTCGGTCATTCCTGTCTCCTCCGAGACACTGTCCATCCCTCCTCACTTTTCAGCCCCAGGTGCAAGGAAACAGGTAGAAAAACAGGCACCCTCCAGCTCCCAAGCTGTCCTTTCAAATTATCTTGAAGACAGATGAAACTTACTTTCTCTGAGTAAATCAATCTCTTCTGTTTCAGACGATTAAAAAAAAAAAAAAAAAAAAAAAAAAAAAAAACCAAAAATCC
>VFFE01007519.1:1048186-1107982 GCA_008921705.1 Burhinus oedicnemus | reverse complement strand
GCACGTCTTTATTTCCTCAGCATCCAGTTACTACAAAGCAAATTCCGTATTCATATACATCTTTTACTACACGTGGCGTAAGATTTGTATCAGCCATTCTGAACTTAGGAAAGACAGAGACGTAACAGGATCTTTATATCTCAGACTACTGCAACACCCGGCTTTCCGAAGGTCTCTTGCTGCTGCTGCTGCCGCTGCTGCTGTTGTTATTGCTGCTGCTGCTGCTATTACAGCTTTCTTCCCAATGCACAAACCAGCAAGAGCATCCTTGCTTCAGCGTTACCTCTGTTCTATCTTGGGCATATCTGATTTGTTATTTATCCCTTCCCAACAGCCTGAAAAAATGACGGAGTCTAGACTTTAATTCACTCTGGATTCTCAAGACTACAGAACCACCCTCCAAATAGTCAGATGCTTTGTCTGCCGATACGTGTTTCACATGAATTGTAGGCAGGACTGCTGAGTGGCCTTACTACCTGACTCGCATCAGAGGCACCGTCTCCTCTGCTGATACTGTTTACAAAAAGAACTTGAGAGAACATCAAAACTCAGAATACACACTTAGACTTTGGGATTAACGCCCCCTTTTTTTTTCCCTTCTTTTTCTTTTCTTTTTTTTTTAACCTAAAACACTGACAGAGCTAATTAAATACTTGGATAATTGAGACTTATGGTAATGATTTTGAAAAGATAAATATAATGAAAAATTATTAGCCTTAAAGCAATAAGGGGACACATCTGAAATCAGGTCAGATTAAATTAACCTGTTTATGATCACAGTTCATCACTCTTCTGGGAGGGACTGAATATTCCAGTACTGAAAAGGCTTAATAGCTATATTATATCTTAAAATTAAATCTTTCAGTACTTTATGGCAGTGGTCTAAGAGTCTCAAATGTCTCCAGTACTGTACATCTCCGGTCAGATGAATCCATGATTCACTTACTTTTTTAACACTGAGGCAAAATTAACTCTTTCACCACCAGCATTTTCCTAAAAAATAGGATACACAGTATGCTTAAAACAGTAAAATAAGAGGATCAATATATTACTTTTAAAAGGTAGAGATAAACGTGCTTTTCTTTTTAATTTCATGATTGAGTTTATTATTAAAAACTGCAATGAAAAAATTAGAGATTATACAAGATATTTCTACCCTGTCTTTATGTAGGCTGTGTGATGATGGATAATGAAAGGGTTAAATCATCTCAAAATGGTAAAGGAAAACAAGATGATGCTCCTCAGAGATTGGTTTGGCTTCCAAGCTTGAAACAGGGGACTCCAAAGAAGGCAAGTTATCTGTGTGTAGGCAAAATGGTACCGGGTACTCAAACTGGCTGAACGGTCAGGAGAGAGTTTTATTCCAGTGGAAAATAACAAAAGTCCGCCCACAGAAGCGAGAAGCCCTCTCACTCTGTGCTGAAATCACGTAACTAAGAGAGTTAACATTTACAAGCCCAAAGTCCAGCAACTACAACTCAATTTAAGCACCTAACTCCTGCCAATTTCAAGTACATTTTTTTCATGTGCAATTTCCCTCTTAAAAAAAAATAAGAAATCAGTGGTGTTAAGCATCTATCTATCTTTGGCAACCAAAATGCATATTTAGCCATTCAAATATCACTAGCTTGACTGGTTTGGGTTTGGGGTTTTTTGTGGTAGTTTTTTTTCCGGACCACATAACAACCAGCAGTTCCTATGGTCACCAGTAGGTCCTTCTAAGCCAAATGTACTTTTGGTGTAAAGCCACAGTTGCTAGTGAAGATGTATTGCTGATAACTCATCTCAGCTGGACCTGCAGATGCTCTCAGCATCTTAAAAAAATATAATAAGACTAATATAATTAAAAACAGGAAATTGTGGATGTAAGGACGTAATCTATACACCTAAATCTAAGTTAGCTTTATTTTACCTCCTATATAGCTAATGATTTATCATTAGCAGAAGGACAGAAGTTGGTACTTCACAACAACACATAAGGAAGTGTCCTTGTAACAATTTCAGTCCAAAAGCAGTATAACAGACCGATAAACAATACAGACCATTCATCTCTTCAGATCAGGACTGTTTAGAGTTATTCGAACAAAACTATTAATAAATATAGCAGTAACGACAACTAGTGGGAAGAATAAAGTATTTGGAAGTCAGGACATATTGAACATTACCATAAAAAAAGGAATCATTTGTTCAAAACAGCTAATCAAATAAAGCTAGAAAGAATAATACAGCAGCTGCATACATATGTACATAACAATCAGTTCTCTGTATTATCTCTTTGTAATGCCTACTTTTTACTCTTGGGGAAGATCCATCCATAAACTAAGAGCAGTATGAAAGCCACACTTCAGCTGTATGTTATACATTTAACTTTTTTTTAAAGATTTGTGAAATTTATTTGAAAATCATCAATAATATTGGTTTCACATAAGTGTTTCTTGCACTGGTAAGGCAAGCAATATGAAAAGGTAGCAGTTAATTTTAGAAGTTTCAATTGTTTCTGAACAAGATAGTGCATCTATATTCTAACTCTTCCTAAAACTCATCAAGAAGACCCATAGCATCCCTTACAAAACCAGTACCACAACTCTCACCCAAATTAGCCTGCATCTGCTCTTACAACCAAAGATTTCACAATCCAACCATAAAATCTCTCCTTTCAACATAGGCCGGAAAATTGGTTGTCTCTCTCCCCCCCTCCTCCCAAATTACTAAACTACTTTGTCATGACCATACTTCAAACAATTACCACAGACTTTTATTTCCACATGACCCTAAGTTGTTTTTTATGGAGGGGTTTGGGAGGGATGACTATTTCGGGGATAGAAGGGACACAAGTATCTCCAAGTCAAACTCATCTGTAACTCAAATACAGTAAAATTTATGTTCTGCAAATATCACTTTGTTTACAGTCCCCATGGGACAATGCAGTGAATACAGAATCAGACCTTTTACATCTTCTGTTAACTTTTCTTCAGCACACATACTGGATTTTACTTTCGTTTGTCTTCCACATTCTCATTACCACATTTGTGATGTCTAGCAGTGTTTACTGCATTTAAACAACCAATGATGACTATTCAGGCAGCAAATTTTATCCCTATCCTCCCTGTACTTTCTGGGTGAGCTTAGTCTTTAGGCAAACTGCAACAATCTAATCTAATGATTCCTGGCAAATCTGCAACCAAAACCCCCCTTAACATTGTCACTCAAATACAAACCCTCCACGCTACCTTAAATTGAAGGTATAACAAGGCACCTAACCCAAGAATAACTAAAAATCATAAAACCTCACTGAAAGACAGAATACTACCAAGCAAGTGAAAGATATTTTTTCCGTGCTCTAACACTGAAAAAAAAAGCTCTATGAACACAGCAATTCTTCTAACTTCATATTTCTTGTGATATATTTTTGAAATGAACTTTTAGTTAGCCATTATCATTAAGACAATACCAAGGTTAATGTTCTCAGAGAATAATTTTATTTCTGCACACAGGGCAAAATGATAGCATCTTCAAAAAAGGAGATTATCATATACACATAAAACAATATTCAAAAGATTGGTACAGACACTTGGGGAGCAGGAAGAAACAGTGACACAGTGGTGGCAAATATACCAACAGGTACAATAAATAAGGAGAAACTTTAGAAGTGTTTCAGTGAAGTAATCAGTGAGGTTGAATTTCAAATATTTATAGGCAACTTCTCCAATATTGAAACAGCATGGAAGAAAGGACAAGTTTTTATCTGAAATTAAATGAACAGGCTGGCATAAAGGCTGAATAGGAATGAACCCTTAGAGGGTAAATGAGTGATACAGCTGTTTGTATTCTCCTCAAGTGCTTCATTTCATAGGTTATATAAACTGAAAGGTGGGAAAAGAAAAAGAGGCTGTCAGAAAATTGTTATCATTTACTTTGACTGGCTTCCTCAGCTAACAAGCACTATCTAGGTAAAGCCTCTGCCAGCTCACAGTCACCTAAAGCTCGTGGCCAGACCTTCCATAATCTGATCAAGTGACTGCCCAGAGCTAATGAGATGGATCTGAAGTGTTCAATGCCAGCAAGCTCAAGGCACAGCTGCCCCAACTACCTCAAATGGCATTGCATCCATTCCAAATGAGAGCAATGACAGGATAAAACCATGCTGAGTCCTTTTTCTGGATTAAAAAATCCACAAGACACAACCACCCTCAAAACCCTTCAAAACAAGTCACAGAAAAATGACTGTCCGCCCTATGCTACCTTCAGGTTCCTTTACAGATAAGTTCCATTAAATTATTGTTTCAATTTATCGACAGAATCACAGAATGGTTGAGGTTGAGCTCATCAAGTCCAACCCCTTGCTCAGAGCAGGCTAAACTAGAGTAGGTTGCTCAGGACCATGTCCAGGCGAGTTTCAAATTATCTCCAATGATGGAGACTCCATAACCTCTCTGGGCAACCTGTTAAAGTGCTTCACCATCCCCACAGAAAAAAGCTTTTTCTTATGTTTAATTGTAATTGCCCATATTTCAGTTTGTTCCCATTGCCTCTTGTCCTGTCATGGGGGACCACTGAGAAGAATCTAGCTGCATCTTCATTGTTCCTTCCATTCAGGTATTTATACATATGGAGAAGATCCTCTTGAGCCTTTCCTTCTCCAGCTGAACAGTCCCAGCCAGCCCTCTCAGCTTGTCCTCATATGACACATGCGCCAAGCCCTTTATCAAGTTTGTGGCCCTTGGCTGGACTCACTCTAGAACATCCATGTCTCTCCTGTCCTAGGGAGCCCAGAACTGGACCAAGCACTCCAGATGTGTCTCACCACAGCCAAGCAGAGGGCAAGGATCACCTCCCTTGACCTGCTGGCAGCACTCTTCCTAACACAGCTCAGGAGGCTGTAGGCCTTTGCTGCAAGGACACCTTGCTGGCTCATGTTCACTTGGAGTCCACCAGGACCCCCAGAGCCTTTTTCACAAAGCTGCTTTCTAGCTGATCAGCCTCAGTCAATACTGGTGCATGGGGTTATTCTTTCCCAGGTGCACAACTTTGCACTTACCTTTGTGGAACTTCATGAGGTTCCTATCAGACCATTTCTCCAGCCTACTGAGGTCCATCTGGACGGCAGCACAACCTTCTGATGTACCACCCACTCCGCTCAGTTTTGTAGCACCTGCAAACTTGCTGAGGGTACACTCTGCTCAATCATCCACCAGTTTCACAGGGACTGAGGTGAGGCTGACCAGCCTGTAGCTCCCCAGATCCTCCTTCTCACCCTTCATGATGACTGTGCTTATATTTGATCTCTTCCAGTCCTCACAAACCTTCCGCAATCACCATGACCCTTCAAAGATTATTAACAGCTATTTTTCTAGGACATCAGCTTAGTGGTATGGATATTGAGTGTAAAACACTGTCCCTCAGAAAGGCCTCTCCCCCTAAAATTTATACACACAAATATTTAGGTCTGATTTTCTCAGTTGCATCATAACAACTTTGTTTTAAGTACTTGAATAGATTCCTAAATTTACATCAAAATGTTTAATTTGCTGTAATTCTTCTAAAGCTTTTCAGGCCCACTTCTTAGTAGTTTATCTGAGTCAGCATTTATGAAATAATGTATTATTTTTAGCTAAAGGTTTTTGGCGTATTAGTCGGTTGTTAAATACATTAATTTACTCAGTACCATTTAACATTCTTTCCATGCAGCACTTATATTTTAAGCCGCTCAGTTATCCACAAATAAAGCATTTTAAGCATCCATACAAAACCGTATGAGGGGTCTATGGTGACAGAGAAATTATGACAAAAACATCTCAGACTTTTTGGCACAATAAGCTGTTTCTGAATCCCTTGGTTTTGTGAACTGTAGAGAAAGTGATGCAGTCCCTCCCTCTCAAAAATCAAAACAAAACCAAAAACTTATTTTGCATATGAAGTTAGCGGTAAAAACCTATGAGATTCTCAAAAACAGTCCAACTTTTACAAAGTGTTTGCTACACATTATACAATACATGACACACACACAAAAAAAAAAAGTATGAAAAATCTGGCTCTCGGAAAGTGCTGGAAATAACCTTAAGAATATGTCTTCTCTCCAGCAGTGTCATCTTTCCCCACGTGACATTTTAGTGGTCAGGTGCTGTACTCATTTCCTCCCAAGGCTTTTCGAGAACCTACTTTTGTTGATGTCCAACTCTTCCACTACTAAATGAGTAACTCTACTGTATCATTTATATATGATCTATATTCTCCAGGAAAAATCTAAGTAACTAAATTTAATATAAAAACATGCAATACTAGCGCAAGACTTCTGCATTCAGTTAACATTCTTAAATAACAGTTTGCTGATTTAATCATTGACAATGAGCTTTTGCCAGCTATGGCTCCCACCTTCCTGTCTTCCACCAGAAATGAACATTGTTGACTTTCTATTAATGTTATAAATGTCCTCTTCTCTGCCAGCCTTTCTCTGGAAAAGAATAATAGCGCTAAGGAGTCTTTATTTTCATTAAGAGGGCTTCATGCTGGCTAGCTTTACTTCAGAGCTGTACTGCTCAATTTTTAATTTATTTTTTCTTATAAAGCTGCTGCAGTTGCAGACAACTATTTCTCAATGTAGACTGAAAAACTGCAAAACCCTTTTAACCTGATATCTTTTAATTTAGTGATCCATCACTATGCTATTTTTGCTAGTTAGCATGTATTAATTAATTAGCAATACTTAAAAGCTTTTTGCTTACATCATCTATGCATACGTAATCTATGAGCAAAAATAAGTTAAATCATTTAAAAATTATCTTTTAGTAAGGCATCCCTCATTGTTATCACAGTTGATCCTGAAAGAGACAATATATGCAAACCTTACTGTGCCTGTTAATCTAGAGAGGTAACATAAACTGCAATTTTTTCAAGCTCATATTTCAACATGTTAATAGCTCTCCAAAGACAGATAATAAACAATTTGCCTCAAATGATCCCTAACCTTGGTTTGTATGAATCTGTCAAGCTACCATCCTATCTATAGCTGTAGTTTTTCTCACACAGATCTATGTCAGAGAATCGTGATCAGCAAGTCATAGTTTAAATTTTCCAGGAGATCAGTTTCAAACAAGTAAAATAAAGTAAAACAAGTAAAATAAAATACTTCTTACAACATCAGGCATGAAATTCTGCAATTTGCTGCCACTGGCAGTACCACAAACACTACTGGGGAAGAAGGGACTGGACAAATTCAAGGAAAGCAGATACATAAGCTGATACAAATGCAAATAGTCAGAGATATACCCTCTAACAAACCAAGGAGAACAAGAAACCTCATAAAGCTGACAGGCTCTCTCATACCCTCTCTAACGAGCATTATTTTTAACTACAGTTAGAGACAGACTACTGTGCTAGATGGACTACCGCTCTGACACAGCAGGAGATTTTATGTGATCGGCTATCCAAGCTATCTTCTTTAAAGGGATTTCCACTCACAGACACATGTTGTCTTCTTCACGCCTACTGAGGTTCTTTATGCCCCATCATTCCCTTTGCCTGCAGTTCATTCTGTGTCTTGTCATCCAGAAACATCAACTGTACTTCAACTTCTTTTCTTGTGATCCTCTACTTGTATCCATCATCCTCTGTATTGGCAGCCTGCTTTTCAGGTTTTCCTGCCAGACAGGTATTTGAACACACCATGTTTCTATGTGGTATCCTCTCTTCTTTCCTCCAATTTGTCTACAATCCTGCTGTTTCCACATGAGAACCCTAATTCTCAGGTATGTTCTGCCACCAGTTCAGGTCATACCATGCATATACAGATGTTATCAGAAATCTCATTAGCAACACACATTCGGCAGCTTCTACACCTAGTCATCTTTGTTTTCTCCTTCAGTGTAGAGGTCATCTCTAATGCCATCTCAGACACTATCAGCACCTCTCCCTAGTCCTCAGCTCCAAAGTCAAGGACTTGTTTCTTTCTCATTAAAGACAAAGTCTGCACCACCTCCCCCTTTTTTTTCTGCTCCTATGTTTACTCACTCCTGTAGTTTAGGGATTTATTGAATGTTTTCCAACAGTTAAATAATTTGCTGTATTGAATCTGATAATATGAATGCTATGACAATATTAAAGAGATGTCCATGCTATTTTGGTTTCTTATTATATGCAGAATGCTCTCTAGGCCATATTTTGATCAAGATGCATGATGGCCTTTCCTATAGCTTTTTAGAGGAGGTTTCTTAGGGAAGAAAGCTTTATGTAACTGTGTGATCCTTCCTTTCATCCAGCAGATTCTCCTCCCTTTCACAACCTCATCAGCTTCTGCACCTGTCAGTCAATTTAATTCAACCAGTGGAAGTTCCAAGGATATTTCGTTTCTACAGGCTTGGCGAGTACTAGAAGATGGGTAAAATAAGAGACACCCAAACCCCTGATAATTACAAAATCATATTAAATTATAAACAAGTAGCACCTGCTCTGCCAGGACAATTATACTGTATCATGCCTATATGTCTGGGAAATCACCACACATACAACTTTGAATCAGTCACAGCACATGCTGTTACTTGCCTAGAAAGAATTATTGTCATTGGGATATATAAAAGAAAAAAAGGACATATAACAAAAGGAAATCAAGTTTCTGTTGCTCTGCTGCTCAGAGAACAGCTACTTTTTTCCTTTGGAACCTAAAAGGGATTGAAAGGAGATAACCCGTGTCTAAAAAACAACTTACGGCAACAGTGCTCATAACATTTTCCAACATTAAATATTACTGTTAATTTCAAATGCCCACGTTATGAATAGAGGTGCTTTTTTCCTGTTGAAAGAACTATTTTCTCCTCAACACCTCTCTTTAAATTTAGTAAAAAGGTATTAAACAAGGTCAGCGTGATGCATTTGAGGAAGAAAAGAAAAGGGTAATGCTTCTATATAAAAAACAAGCAAGCAAGCAAAAAAAAAAAAAAGATTACATACAAATTATAAATTGGGGAGCTGCCTTGCCTGTGGCTTGCTGTAGCCCAGAGAGCAGACGGCAGCTGGACCACTGCCAAGAAGTTTTAGGGTTCATCACTGCCCCACACATTTCTTGTGTAATGCAGTTGTTCATAGCACCTATGCCATCACAGGGTATGGGAGACTGAGGAAACAGCTGTTGCAGAGTTTCTATTTTAATCACGTTTCACAGAAATAAAGGCACTACAACACAGAAAATTACTATTTAAGGCCGTATCAATTCCTATTTATTTTTGATCTGGTTCTGCATGAGAACTAGGAGCAAGTGGAAGGGGAGAAAACAATACTTACACAGTCTTTATTACTCCTACTATGGACTCAACAGCCTCCAAAGGTGCCCATAAAGTATACTAGAAGCAAAAGCACTGCAGATGCAGGTTTCTCCTTTCTTTACGTTATAGGGACAATATCTGTAGAGGGATGATTTATTTTACATATGCTACAAGGATATTAGAGGAAAAACAGTCTATAGTAGACACAAGCAGAGGCCTAAAATTACATCTTTTCATGAGAGATTTTAACAGGGCTTACAGTTTTTCTTTTGATTGTATTGTGAGAAGACTACTTTCCTAAAAAAAAAAAAAAAGAATTGTCTAGTATTAAACTCATCTATACTTGCAGTCAATCATTTACTAAGCTTTTAAACAACATTAGAAGATAAAGTGCTTATTTTCATAAGCATATTATGAGTGGTTTAAGTTGCACCTGAAAATTACGCAGACTCAAAAATCATACTATATTCAATGCAAAGGAAAAAATAACAGAAGTACTGTGCTGCATTACTTTTTAGAAAATCAAGAAAATGAACTGTTCTGTTTAATTACAGCCGCTAGGTGGCAAAGTTGGCCAAAGAACAATTAGTAGTTACTAAGTAATTTGAAACTTGACTTTGCATCTGCTATTTGAATATAAAAGGGCTTATTAAAAATGCTACAGAAAATAAAAAAAGTGTAAAATAATAAAAATTCAGTAATCACAAAGCTATTTTATGACATTTTCTGTAAATACTATTAAACTGCTTCATCTATATATTAAAATTCTTAAAATACTGAAGGTAAAATATTTTTAGTGAATGCTCTTGAAATCACATGGAGAAATTACTGCACTGGGCAACAATAAAAATTCTGCATACAGATTTTAAGTTTAGAAAAGAATACCTATGAACACATACACTGTCTTCTGATTGACACCAGGCACAGCAATGCTATCTTTTGACTACAGAGGACACAGTACTCCTTATGTTTCTTGACAGAAAAGCTGCTTTTCTTCCTTTCAAATCAGCACAGTCAAACTCTCCATATGGTTGAATTCCAGCAAATACTTTAGAAAGACAGCCAGTCTTTTAACCTTTTCTTTTAGTACTTCCTTCTCCTTAACCTTTTCTTGCTAGTTCTTATATTTTCTCTTTATTTCAGCACATCTGCTTGTTGAACCATCCTTCAATTTAAATTCCAAGCCGTCCACTATATACACTTACACATCCCAATGTACTGGAATTAGTGGTACCTGCAGTGCAGATAATAGTGACATGAAAGACACTACAGTAACTGATCCACACTCTCTTCAAATACCCTGCAGAGCAAACCCCATCTGAGTCATTGAGGCACATGTTAAAGAAAGGAGTTTGGAAGAGCTTTCTTGTGCCACAGTCCCCATAGAAACACTGAGCCATCACTTAATAAAAATCTGCTTCCAATATTAGTATATCCCTCTTCCAAAAAAGTTCACGGACCAGGAGCATGAAGTGCCCAAGGAGTACACGAAGAGAGGAGGATCCTGGCTTATTTTCTCATGTTTCATGGCACAGCAATGCTATCTTTTGACTACAGAGGACACAGTACTCCTTATGTTTCTTGACAGAAAAGCTGCTTTTCTTCCTTTCAAATCAGCACAGTCAAATCTGGCTAGCTCCAAGACAGAAGTATGGTGAACTCCACAGTCAAAGGCTTTTGACTTCACTAAATAACTTACCATGTCAGAAAATTATAAACTCAGTGTATCTAGTGGGTGTGCTAATGGTAAGCTCTTGTCATATCCAGCTGAAGCTCTTTAAAAGCCACTGGGGCTACAGCATCACACTATCAAAGGAGGGAGACTGGAGGAGTGTGAGCATCAAAGGGGAGCCATCCACTCCAGGTACTAAATGCTTGACAGTTTTGATCATATTTTTTACAGTAAAGGGGAAAGAGCTAATGCTGAGTATTGACACTATTTAGTTTGCATTTTCTTTTAAGTGAAAGTCAACAAAAAATATCCCACTCAGAATGAGGAGGAAAGAAACAGAATAAACCAGACTTAGAGCGAGTCATTCCAAAGCAATGTGCACTGCCCATTTGGAAAGTTACCAGCTACACGCAGTAGATGTGGAATGTATTTTTGCCCAGTAGCATCCACTCCCATTCCTAGATGTGTGTCATTTAACATGTCAGTAAACCACTGATCACAGTGACGCAGCTATAAAATCTATGAGCTTCTGTGTCACAGGAGAGGTTAAAATAAACAGCCAGAGCCACACTGAGTTTCAGTCCTACCTTGACCCCAGCTCAAACTGTGAAGTTTTTACCTCTCTGTCCAGAGGACGCTGCGAGGAGGGAGGAGGAGGTGGACAGGGAGAAACAAAAGACAAGCCACCTGCTAAGCACATTTGAGCAGTCCAGTTTCTGGAGCACACAAGACAGAGAGAAAGGTACTCTCACAGCTGCCTATCTTTGATTTTCAGCCCCCAAAAACCAGGAGTCTGCTGATAGGTCACTTGGAAGCAGCTTACAATGATGTCCATAGCGAGGGCTGAGCCTGAGCCCCTAGATCTCAGGAGGGTTCCAAACCACTCACTCATGACACCTCTAAGAGGGGGAGAGCTCACCATACATTTCCAACAGAGGCTCTCGTAAATCTTCTTCCCCAGAGAAACACAGCCTCATCAAGACAGACATGGACATACTGGAGTAAGTCCAGCCAAGGGACATGAACGTGATGAAGGGCTTGGAGCATCCGGCATGCAAGGAGAGACAGAAAGCGGGGACTGTTCAGCCTGGAGAAGAGAAGGTTCAGGGAGATCTTATCCATATGTATACATACCTAAAAGGAAGTCACAAAGAAGATGGAGCCAGACTACTCAGTGGTGCCCCATGACAGGACAAGAAGCAATAGGCACAAATGAAATACAGACAATGCCAATTAAATAAAAGAAAACTATTTTTTATAGTGAGGGTAGTCAAGCACTGCAACAGGTTGCCCAGAGAGGCTGTGCACTTTCAAAACCCGCCTAGACACAGCCCTGAGCAACCTGGTCTAGCTGAGCCTGCTCTGAGCTGGGGGTTGGACTTGATGATCTCCAGCAGTGCCGTCACACCTCAACTGTTCTGTGGTTCTACAAACACCAAATACAAAAAATTCCACAGAATTTTGCCCAAACTTAGCTTGCAGCAGTCTTGTTGCTAAGAAAGAATTTACAATCTCCATTTCTTATACTACTTAATGTTCAGCATTTAGAAAACAATGGGAAAGTAATGCTCTGCTAGTTATGCATTTTAAATAAGAAGCAAGGGGATAACCAGTTTAATTTTTATTGAAAAGAAGTCTGGCTCTCTAAATCTATCCTTATTACTAACTGAAGAAGAAATGTATTCAAAAGACAATTACACAATGCTTTACAATTGTTTTGTCAATCTTTTATAACTATTAAGAAGACACTGGAAAGTTTTAAGAGTGCACTGCTATGAAAAAGTAAACATAAGCCACAATGTTAAAAAAAAACCACAACAAAACTTTCCTTTTACAGTAGTTTCAGTATCTTCCAAATCCTTCTTCAAGAATTCCCCCCATAATTACCAAAATTGTTGGACTTCTGGAAAACAGCTTTCTAATATATTTCTACTGAATTGTTGTTATTAATAGGCAAATCATAACATAAGGAACAGAGAAGTTCAAACGCAACATGGAATGCATTTCTTAAAGAGATTCAGAGTACTCCATGAAATTCCCTAATATTTCTTCCTTACAAAACAAAACCCAGTATTTTTTTATAAAGTATATGTCACAGTTTGTTTAAAACAAACTTTCTAGAAAAATAAACAGAATCTAGTATGGTAAAAGCAGTCAGTGCAATATGAACTGGATTTTCTGCAGATGATGGGCAATATTTCACTATTTCCAATCACACAGAAGTAAACCAATAAAACCTTTGTAGCCTGGTTTCCTAATAAAATAAAACTTATTTCTCCTTCTATGTACTGGGCTCATTTGCCCTTTTTTATAATATTTGACTGAGGGGCAGAATCTCAATAAATATTAATTTCTGACAGATTTACTTAAGTAAGTAGCCAAATAAAAATAAACTGTAGGTTCTGTAGGAAACAGTGAGGGATAAACACCACCACCATTAATCAGAAGTCATAAAGGGCCTCAATTTTGAGACAAAAAGCCTTAGAAACTGAAGCTAAATAGATTTGAATAGATTTTTAAATAGCATCATAAATCCTGTTTTATCATTAAAATTTCAGCACACTTCATTAAAGTCATTCAAAACACTCCTCTCCAACCTGACCCAAATCGAAAAAGGATGTCTGCATTATGCAACGATAAGCGATGTGAACCACATTTTACTACCAGTTTTTGCAGCACCCTCCGGGCTTTGCCGGTCTCCGTGGGGATGAGGGTTTGCCAACCCCTGGCTCCACAGGCAGCCGCCAAACCCCAGACACCCTTGAGATCCAAGTCCAGGCCTGTGGGGTAGGAGGTGAAGAGAGACAGCAAACCACAAGGTACACCTCTGCCACACATCGGGCTATACCAAAACAAAGAGTTTTCCCAAACTCACATTTTCCAAACAAAACCCAATTGAACGAGGAGACCCCAAGCTTACATTCTAGCAAACGCATGCAATGAAAACCAACACAGGTACATGGACGCCACGAGAATGTCCCAACGGTTGTGCCAAGTGTGCTTGTCCAGGGTCGGCGGTGTTCCCACACACCCCAGGGACCCCACCGGAGTCTCTGGTGGCTGTAGGTTTGGGGAGCAGAAAAAAAGAGAGGGAGAAAGAGGGATACCCTGCTGCCGATGACCTATGAGGAATTTTAAGGGACAACTGGGTGAAAAGTAGAAGGAAAAGCGGCAGTGCTTGGAGCACAGCAGTATGCAGCAGTGAAGTCTGGACTGGCTTCATAGCGGAGCTGGGTAACCTGGACAACGCAGATGAAAACAGATTTTTTTATTATTTATTTATTTTTAATAAAGACTTCAAATATTTCTCCTCATTTTATTTTGGGCACTTCCAAAGCAACTCAAACCAAGCACCTTGGAGCTCTTCAGTGTCCAAAAAAGGCTGCAGCATGTGAATGAACAAGAATTTCCAGATGGCATGTCTCATGAACTCAAATAAGACATCCCTGGGGTATTAAGTAATGAAATTTCAACTTCCTCCAGCTACTTGTTGCTTGGAAGAATTCAGATGGCACCAAAGCATTTCACTGGAAATGAAAACATTTTAAACCTCGCAGTCCTACTTCACTTGAAACCTGATGTGGTGTCAGGAAGCCCTTGTCTCCTGAGACAGACTGCCTACATGAAAACTTAAGACTGACTAATCTTGGCTTCTCTGTTTGTATGGTATATTGTTTTGATAACAGAGTGATCAGCAGTTCAAACAGGCTGGAATGAGGGATGAGCAGAAGAACAGCAACTGCAGGTTTCATAGCTATGTAATGTATAGATGGTAACAAATACTTGTGACACTTGTGAAATGCAGCATGTTGCAGCTGCATTTTTTTTTTCTCCTAAAGACACAATTAAGTCAAAAAGTTTTACTGGTTGCAAATAAACTATGATATAGGAAACAAACTGTAGTGCTACGCACTGCTAATACTTTCACATTCCCTTGTAGATGCCACTTTTATTCCTGAAACGAAGATAGCACTAGACATGAAGTGACGACTAAAATAACAGAAAAATAGCAGCTCCATTCTAAGAAGGAATGAAAGCAAATAACTAAAAAGATGACAGAAGTCAAAAGATATTCTGCAAGAAATAATTTTTGGACTGTTACAGATTAAGAAAGCAAATTGGGTTCCAGTAAAAAGAAAAAATCAGATTGTTTACACAGACATGAACAGTTCAGGAAATGTAATATTAAGGAACTCAAACCTTTCGTTTGCTCTATTATGAAATATTTAGTTTCTGTATTCTTAAACTACTTGATATATTTTTTTTTCCTTTATCTTTTTTTTTAAAATAATAATGGTCAGCCTTGAAAACAAAAACATTGTTTAAAAGCCAGAACTTAAACTGCCTTTCACCAACTTTACTAATTTATATTGTAGCTTAATAACCTGGAGGGCCCTGCTGGCAGCCAGCCCAACGCTTCCCCACTGTCCACCACCTCCTCCCGAGGTAAAGGCCGGGAATCAGCATCAACATCGCTCACGGATGAACAGAGGCCCCTTCCTGCGTGCTTCGGCAGTCTGGCCTGGATGGGAAGCAGCCACCAGGGTGACAGAAGAACTGGGGATGGGAGACATCTCCTCGTGACCATGGGCTGCCCAGCACAGTCCTAGGCAATGCTGTGCCCCTGCTAACATCTGCAGGAGGAGCTCCAGAACTGGGATCTGCTGCTGGAGCAGATGGCCTGGTTTGCCCTACATTAAATTATCTCTGGAAGAAGGCTTGGGGTGGCCCAAGAATGTCTAATTTCAACCTATTCAATACCACCACTGAGTTTGGTCATCAATGGTTAACAAACAGTAAAGAGAGGCCAGCATACCCTTTCACACTGCTACAGCACACACGAGTGCTGGGAATGCAGAGCTGGTATTTCAATCTCAGCTTCATGAAAGTCAAAAGAGAATAAATCTTTAGGCAAAAAGATGTTCCGCTATCCCCTCCAGTCTCTCACCTAGCCTTCACAATGCATAAAAATCTTAACTGCTGCTAATTCAGGAGTGTCTGTCCTTATTTAAGGACAATCTCTTCCATAAATGTATACTATAACTCTTTTAAAAAGCAATACACTAGTTCTGCTCCTTTCATCACAGTTTTACCAGGTCACTACAAGCAGTGACATATACCTTGCTTTCTCCCTTCCCTTGACATCATTCATTCTTTTTAGGACTTCTTCTCTTACAAAAGAGATGATTGCCATAGTTAGTCTTGTCAGAATTTCCTTCAAATATTGCAGAGAACAAAAGTTAGGTCTCACCTAACTGCATGCAATACTTAATACATTTTGGAAAAGACTAAAAGACAAAAATAACTTTCCATGTCCAATCTCATATCCTCACTGCTTTCCCACAGAGGATTCAAAGTGCAGTTTACCTCACTTAAAAAATGGTTGATTTAGACTATATCTGCCTATTGCTTTGGTTACGATGGAGGGAATATATGATATTAACAAAGAGCGCAGCTGGATTCAGATCAATTGTGGATGTGTTCTGGCGTGGCATCAGGTATACTAAGCCTTGACACCTGGTGACAGGCTAAGCACCACTATCATATACCAAATGCTTAGTTCTTGACAAGTGCCAACTTGGTTTCATTCACAGAATGAAATTATTTAGAAGGATTTGCCCCAAATTCTCTTTGTCCAGGATCACAAACACAGGAAAGTTTGTACACCTTATGCTTAGCCAGGCCCTCCACCTTGTCCATAATGTGCCACCAGTACTCAACAACTTAGTGATCTTATTTTTGAGAAATCAGACATTAAAAAAAACCCCAATATTCAGAAGGGGAATTCATAACATATTTTAAAACTTTCTATTTTCATACCAGTGATTGAAACTGGTTCTGAATTTACAGCTATTCCTCCTTCAAAACACAACTTTGGTTCCTAAAGGGACTACCAATAATCAACATAAAAATTGTTGTTTTACATACTTACCTGTTCTCATACCTATTTTATAGGGAGCAAATGTCAAAAATACTCAATGAAAACAAAGTTAGAGGCTAAAATCTATACATTAATATACTCCCTGATCTTCAGAGAAGTAAGCAGGGTAAACGGGAGATAGGAAGAAAGAGTCCAACACATCCTTCCTGTTTTGAGCAAGCTTGACACCTTTGCAGGGTAGGTGAAAGAGGTTGTGCCTCACACACTAAGTTGCCTCCTCCCTCAGCAGAATTAAAGACAGAAGTGACAGTGTTAATGAAGTGGCAAACAGGTCCACGCTGCAGAGAGAGATTCGGCTCATGAAAAAGACAGACATTTCTCAACACAGTCCTATATCTTAGAATAACCGAGAACATTCCTCACCATCAATGACTCATGGAGATGGGTATCTGTTACACCATTCACAGGTGTCACATTGTTGGCATTGCATTCACTAGAAGGATAGCAACCTTCCGGCATCGCAGCAACTTCCAAACTCACTGACAGGCTTATCTTTTCAGTACCTAACTACCTTGACAAAGAATAGAGAAAACAAACCCACAATTACAATTCCAGTCCTGAAGCATTTTTTTCCTTTCCCCTTCAGATGGCATGGGGCTTTTTTCCCCACCAAGCGAAATGATAGCTGCAGCAATTAACTATATTCACAGTATAGGAAATCGTTTTATACAGCTGCTGCCACACACACAATAGGCACAGAATGGTTTTGACACCAAACAAAGGAGAAGGCAGTTTTCCCTTGAATGAAGAAATTAGTTGTCAAACACGTTTATGGACTTACTGTCTGAATTTATATTGTGCTCCATCAAATCATGTAGATGTAATTGTTGCTAGGAATCTCGACAGTATATTCATTATTTTTGTTAAAATACAGCGAAGCAAGTTTTGCTTCCTGCAACTTTGTTTTGTAATTAAGTTCTCTGTGCTATATCTCACACAAATGGTGGGGATGCTAAAGTTAGCCGAAAGTGGCTCCTGAATTCTGGAATAAAACAAGTAGATCTTTTTCCTTTCCCTTGTATAAAGTTATATGTACATTTTTCCCTTTTCTCTCCTTAAAAAAATTTAGTTTAATCTTGTCTACTTTCCAGCATCTAGAATGTGAATTTAGGTGTAATATTTGTAATACCTGATAATTTTCATTGCTTCTGATTGTGTGAAGTTCTTCACAGAACTCAAACAGAGCAAAGCATGTGTTCCAAAGAGACTACAATGTAATTTTTTTAAGTTGCACAAAGGGGAAAGAAAAGTGAGGACAGAAGAAAGACGTTAGTCCAATCAACAAGAACTCTGTTGCTAATAATACATAAAACACGTTCATCGACAAACCGATAGAAAGGATTTTTGGTTAATATTCACAGCATGCTGAGCCATTAAAGTCAATTCCACTGTTAGAAAAAAATGGTGGGTTTAGATCTACAACCATTTTCAGCAAAGAAGCAATAAACGTGTCATTTCAGGAGAAGCTTCATTCCACTTTACCTCGACTCTTCAACAGAGAAATTTTCACTTCTAGAAATACAATATACACAATATACATGTCACATCTCATTTTCTACTGAAACAAATGTGATAAAAAAAACCCTACCTCCATGGTTAATCATAAAGCACTATTACATCAAGTACCAAAGGTCTCTTAAAAAGAAAAAAAGATTCCTGCACCACTGGCAGTATTTTGCCTACAGTAAAAACCGATTTAAAACCTAAGACCCACAAATCACACAGGGGTTTGGGGTTTTTTTGCGGTTTTGCTCTTAAGGTGCTATTTTGAGTCTAACCTTTTTTTAAGGAGAAAAAAAAAAAATATATAAAGGCTATTTCCATGCTAACTTGCAACCAGACACTAGATGTCTCTCCCTGAAACGGCACCAACAAGCTCTTGCCCTCTTCTTACCCTACAGGACATCCTGCAGTCGTACTCCAACTTTATATTCTTTATATTCTTGGGGTTTTTACAAGCAATTGCAGCTCATCACAACTAAAAAAGTCAGAGATGTCTCACTTTTGCTGAAGAGGGATTAAAAGAGTTAGAAAGACAGTTTGAAATGGAGCAGCCTTCTTTAGGCTATAAAGGAAATCTCTGTAGGAAGTAGTCTTGCACGTAAACAATGACTATGCTTTTAACAAAACTTTTAATGAATTTTTTGTTATTGTCTAGGCATTTTGACAAGTCACTTAAGAACCAAAATAGTACAAACAGGCTCAACCTTTAAGAAATAAATTAAAAATACTTCATCTGTAACTAAAGATTATCCAGTAGCTAAATAACTAAAAAAACCTAAAACTATACTCAAAATTATCAAGACATGCCTGAAATAATGTAGTCAAATGCATTCCAGTCAATAACTGAAACTTATTTATGCCACCATGGTGCATTTTCTGCTCAAGGACACATTATCTGTGACTCAGTAATAAACTGTGAGTTCTAATGGTTACTATGATTTTTCTGGTTTCCTTAAGACAACAGTGATACTAAGAAGCAAGTCTATCTGGACTTGCAAAATAAGAACAATCTCTGGATTACATTATATATGATAGCAGATGAGCATGGCCTAATTTAAATTTCCTTCCAAAAAAAAAAAAAAAAAAAAAAGAAAGAAAACCAAGACTGCAGCAGTCTATAGCCAGCATTTTGTTCAGAGGACAACAAAACCAAAAACAGGTCCATAGTCCCGCACTCGGAAAAAAAAAAAAAAAACCAGATTTTGTTCCTATGTGTTCATGCATCCATCTGCATACCTACCATCCACATGGGCAAATATTTTAAGACAAAGATTGATTTTGGAAACAGCCCAAATCATAAACACAGCACAGCAGTCTTAAAAGTGTCCTTCACAACACAACCACTTAAAATGAAAATATTAATATACCCTGATGTTTCCAGATGTCAGATTCTCAATGCATCTTGGCTGCCCAGGCTCAATTATCTAGATTAGTGGTCTTCCATTTTCATTAGCTCACATACAACAGTAACGACAAAAAGAATGAATAAGATAGAACAAAAACATATTTTACCCTCCATTTCAATTTTGACTATTACATCAACAGCTTCAGACAGCTTGTCTCAATGCTGTAGTGTCTTGGGTGATTTAATTTTTAATTAAGCAGACTATTTAAGCAAGAATTTAACTTTTAATATGAAGAATTATGCTGAAATATGCATCTACTTTACTGTTAGAGGGTCTGCAATACAGTATTGGCTCTTTAATGGCATTTATCTTCGCCTTTGTAAGTATTAATAAAGATTACAACTGTGAAAATCCATATTATTTGAACACAACAGGGCCCAAACCCATAATCCATACAGACTGTCACAGAAGGTTTGCATTCTTGCAGCAAAGCACGTATGTGAAATACAAACCCTTTGAGTGCCATTTGTACACGTGTGTTGGAAAGGGTGCAATTTAGAAGCCAGTTCCTACAACATGATAAACGCGTCTATCTCTCTCTCAAAGAATCAAGAAACGTGCTTTGCACTCACAGCTATGTGATTCAATGTTTCTTCCAGATGCAAAAAATGAATTTTTTTTCTAAACAAAGGCATGAGACTTAAACCAGAAGTTTCAATTATTTCATTTTAAGCTCAGTCACAAGAACAAACAGAAAGAGAACTGATAAAAAACCCCCCGAACCAAACAGTGGAAAGTGTAAGTGCCATGACTAACTCCTGATTCAGCTGCTCAGATAGTAGGTAATAGGCATATGTGCTACTCAACTTCAGCACTGCAAATCAGATTAAGAAAAAATTCATTTTAACACATTAAATTCCATGTATTTATTATGCAAATGCCTTGAAAAAATTTTA
Organism: Burhinus oedicnemus; assembly: GCA_008921705.1. Classification (NCBI taxonomy): domain Eukaryota; kingdom Metazoa; phylum Chordata; class Aves; order Charadriiformes; family Burhinidae; genus Burhinus; species Burhinus oedicnemus. The sequence continues at coordinate 1,087,310 of VFFE01007519.1, read as the reverse complement.
AAAAAGATGAAGTGTGAGCTGCGAGACAATTAGCTAGGCTGAAGAAGAATTCTCATTCAACTTATACCACGCTTAACTCTGAATACTTAACCATAATCAATGGAGTTACACTACATATAAATAGTGCATAATAAATAAACTGGCAGAGGGATCCAGATGTTTGCAAAGGTTTATCTTCTTGCGCTTCCAAAGAGCACACATAATTTCCCCAGAACCCCTCTTAACAGAACAAAGAATTTCTCTTTATTCCTCTTTATTGGCAGTTAAATGATATTATAGAACATTTCACATTGGAGAAGGGACTATCATTAAGTTTTCCTGTCTCAAAATGACTTCTACTTCATGACTCAAAGTCTCTCCTTTGAAACAACCCTACTAAAGCCATATACAGATGCACCCTGATGGTACCATTTTCCCGTCTTAGAGACGGAACCAAAGAGCAGGTGGCTGATGGAGCTTCAGGACATAACTAACATCATCTAAATGCTCCTTGCTATTTATTACTGAAACAGTGCAGGGAAAGTGGAACGAGGAGTTTGAAGCCTCGCAGGCATGGCAAAACGTGGGAACAAACAAAATCCCCAATAAACTCGCTTTACTTGCACAGAATGTATTGCCGGGGAGCACACCGGCGCTGCAGACCGAGGTGCTATGCCAGCCCACCCCAACGGCAGCGACCCAGCTCCTGACCCCCACAGAGCCCAAAACCCCCAGGGGGCTGGTTAACCCCAGAAGAGGGGCAAAGAGCCACCAGGCTGCTGTGGCGCGGGCTCCTCCCGACACCTCAGATGAAGGGCAAACTTCATTATTTTTATGCTGCACTGGCATCTCCATTGTGGGGTGTGAGCAAAACAAATCAAGCAGGAGATACTACAGTCAGATGGCAGGCAACTAATCAGTGAAGATTTGCCATGGGCTGTAGATATCCTCACTTCAGATGAGGCTTTTGTTCTGGATACAACTATTTGCATGACAAATAATCTGATTATCATCTCAGAATAACGACAATACATCATTATCATCTTCTTCACCAAGGACTCACTCATGCCATCCTTAGAGTATTTCCTGAAAATCTAATTTTTGAAATTGGATAGAAACTGATTTTTCAAATTTTTGGTGCCAAATCCAGCACGAGAAACTGCAACACGAAAGCGTTACAAGTGTTACATGCTACCCCATGCTACTGTATTTCAGGCTGGCAGAAGGGTGAAGGTTGGCGGGCAGGACAGCTGCGCTCTAGCTTATTCACACTCGGCGTTCCCAACTGCTGCTGCCTTCAGGAAGGGCCGGAAGGCTACAGCTGCCATGAGCAACTGCAGGTTGCAAAACCACCCTCTTCGGCTGGTGTAGCGTCTGCACCAGGGCTCCCTGGAGACCCCAGGCCTCTGCCTTCAGAGGTTCTGGGTGCCTTGTCCTGGTTTGAGCAACACAGGACTAACTTTTCTTCTAATGCTTGGGAAAACTGTACTTTTAGAAGACTCTAGTCTCTGAATTTGTGAAAATATTTACTTTATAGCCAGCTATGGTGTGTGGGTTCCAAGGCCTCAGCGTTTTTCGAGCTCACCAGGTGCAGGGATGAGGAGGAGCGGGACCCGGGCACTTGACCCAAGCTGGCCACCAGGATTATTTCATACCATGAGCGTCACATTCAATATAAATTAGAAAGTGTGCTGCAAAGCTCTCTCTCCCTTGATGGCAGCAATCCAGAGAACTTCTTGCCCCGGTGCCGGACCCCTGAGCCCTTCCCTTCCTCCCCAAGCCATAGCACTCCTGGTGTCCACTGCTGGGAGCACACAGCTTCCTACTGATTCAATTGGCTGAGTATAAGCCCTGTATATTTTATATTGGTATCGGGATCAATATCGGTTCTTTAGTGTTATTAATGTTAATAATCTAGTCTTATTCTATTAAACCTGTTTATATTTCAAACCCTGGGTTTCCTTGTTTTTTGCTCGATTCTCCTTCCTGGGTGGGGAGGGGTCATTGGCTGATAGAATAATTGTCTAAACGACAATAAATTGTTCTGGGTTTCTCAAACTCTAATAGACTCATCCTCAGTTAGGGAGTGTGCTACGGCAAGAAAAACAATTCTGCCTAACAGTGAGTTAACAGAGTTATTTTCTTCTAATATTAAGCATTTAAAGAAAGCTGTATCTGCAGACTTCATTAAACTAACTTTGCAGCTAATTTCTGCCCAACTGTTGTATCCAACAGTTGGTGGTAGAAAGCATTAATTAGTGTGTCACATTACTCTATCTGCCATTAGAGAATATTGATTGCAAGTTAACTATTACATGGAGTATCACAAAAAAAAAAATCTAAATGACACTTTACACATAGCAGCTCTCTGCACACCATAGCAACAGGGAGAGATTGAAGTAAAATGGTCTGGTTTCTATAGCAACTATCACACAGACCATCTGTAATCAAAAGGAATCCTAGCAAGGGAAACAAAATGGGGGATTTTGCGTACTGGAAGGCTATTCATATATTTAAAATATATCGCTCCTTAATGTTCAACTCTAGCGTTAAAATATTATTTAAGTGCAAGAAATCTACATAAGCTTCTGAAACAACTTTTTACTGAACAGAATACTAATTAAAGCTCATCAGCTCTATCTCCCTAACTAAAAAAGACACCCTTATAAAAAAGGCAATGTTTTCCAGACAACAAACATATAGGACCCTCAAGATCCATAATCCATGTGTTCATCAAGTATTTGGTAACTATTTCATTCTGAAACTCAAATACTGTAAGAGGACTACTAGCATAATAATTCTTTCTACTATACAGAACTGCTTTTCGAAAGATATCATTTCAGAGACATTTAACCACCCTGTTTCTAAAATATAAAGGCTGATCCAGCTTTTGAAAAAAACCAGAGAAATCAGGATATGAGAAAACAACAAAGGAAAAAAAAACCAAAAAAACTAAACCCCTCCATAACCAGAGAGGCATTTGTGTCGTGCAGTTCATGTGCTGAATAGAACAATATTATATTAAGGCACACCACACATGAATGGAAGGTAAATCCAACATTAGTGATGCAAGACACTCTCTAGTTTACCTTTCTGTATTTTAAATCCTGAGAAAATAAAAGGGACCATTATATCTAGACGAGGAAATACTTTTAAATGTAATTTTTGGTGGAAATTAACTGGCTATAAATAGGCTTTTAATAAATTACATAACCAGGAATCAGTGAACAAAAATTATCATCAACATCAGTCCATTTCTTTTGCTTGGGAAAATGCTTATTTGCAGAACATCACTCACTTGCACACTGAAGGCAGGCATTAAAGCCTCCTGGGTTCATGCAAAGCAGAAAGGGGGCAACCTGGAATAATCACAAAACCACTTCTCTCTTCAGTATGGGGAAGGGGCACTAAGGAACCACCATGGTGAACCCATGCTGTCAGAAGTTTATTCTTCACTAGCGCTTGCGTGACAGCTGTTTAAACCCACTTCCTCACCATCAGGATGGACTAAAACCCAGATGCTCAGCCTACTAGCTGGATGGTCTGCATGTCCCCCTGCTCGCTTCCCTGGGACACGGCAGCAGGACAACTGGGCAGCAGCACTGGTGACTGGTCCAGCATACACCATCCTTCTCTGCTCCGCCTGAGGCACCGAGATGAGAAGAAACAAAAGTCTCTGGACAAGATGGCAGCTGAGAGCAAATAATTACGGCCAAATAGTCACCAAGTCTGCAAACCTACTCTCTTCCTGTATCCAATCAGCACTGGAAAAAGCACACAGAGTAGACAAATTGCTGTGGCAATGGCTGCATATTCCCTGCCACCACCCTTTCCACTCTTCAGACACGGAAGAGAACAGCCCATCTAGGGGGTTGCACAGTTAGTCCTTCAGGTGGCACAAAAGCCACCACACAAAAACCAGTGGCTGATCCTCTCCCGCCATATGAAAAAGAAACATGGCCTAACCCAGACAGCAAAGTGCAATGGTAATAAGACAACTAAACAATGAGATTTTAATCATTAAGATGCTTTTATTTTTACAGGAAACATAGGTTGCACTTAAAGCCAGAAGTTTCTTGACTGAGTGTAGCTATAACAGAATTCAGAATGAGTCTTGTAAGAAGAGTTCAATCCAGTGCTAAAGAGTGCCTTTCATATTATAGACCTTCAAAATCCCTTTTGTAAAGATGTCTGTATTTGTTTAGATGTGAGAGTAATCTCAGCACTCAAGCAATCTTAGCTTGGACCTATAATTATCCTGAAAAATAACCAACAGCTGTAGTCAGTGTATACTCTTCTTTCACAGATGTAGGCAAAATTAGATAGATCTAAAGGGCTGTTTTCGTAATTTTGCCCACAGACCTATTTGGTGAGTTTATCACATTACTGATGTCAGTGAACAATGAAACAAATGTTAAAATGCTATACATCCCTCCTGATAATACATACCTGTAGGTTACAGCTTTCTAAAACAAATCCTCTAGCTTCACAAGTACCTTGTACTACTAATAATCCTTATTCTTTTTTTAACCAAAAGTGAAGGCAGTACCTTATGTTCCACTAGGTTTGCCCACTGTGCAAGGAATGGAAGCCTATAACTAAACCCCGCTCTATTTAACTCTGATAGTAACAAGTTTTACAAAACGTACTAGCGCTTATACAAGGAAGAAGTGGGGAGGCTGTGGGATGCTAAGGACGAAGCCTTGCAATGGGTAATCTAAGGAAGTCATTAACACCCGTAGGAGCTTATATACTTGGCTATGTCTCCATTAGCAATTATGCAGCACAACAGGACTCATTCCGCAGATCGAAGAAAATGGTGCCAAGGCCCCTGTAGGCCTCCACTATATGCAGAAAGGTTTTTATTTCAGACAAGATTTAGTCTGGTCGCCTGGACAAAATGTTTCCAGCACAAATACAGTTCAACCATTGGTTTGGACCATTCCAGATCCATAAAGGATTGGGGTACATTTGGGGCACACCTTGAGCTTCCATTTTTCCATAGAGCTTCCACTTTAGTTTCCTGCGTAAGGAATCTGGTTCATGCTTATCAAAACCATTCTATGATCAGGAGATTTACTTCCATATCAATTTTTAAAGTACTCTCAATATATAAAGACGACCCTGAAATCTTGCAGTAAACTACAGTTCACTAGTGTCTCTTTAATAATACCATGAAAAATTTTCAGTACAAAGTTGTTGCGGAAATTTATGAGTTTTGTTCAGTTTTGATCTTTAGACGTGTTCAAACCTCACAGCGAAAGCAGGAACAAGAGAGCAAATAGATCATCTGTGGAGATAATGACAATTTGAAAAAAAGAAAAAAACCACACACACTTAAACCAACCTTCTTAAAGTTATATGAAAATACTTCATAAATGTTTAGTAAAAAGGTGTTTGATCCAATTTGCTTTACATTTCAAAATATATCTTTTAACAAGTTAATGAACATGAATACTAACTATATCCTCATATACTAAGAGTACAGCAGAACTTCTTCCCTGCAACTGTATAATTAACATACAGTTTATGATATCTGGGAATTCTATACTGCTTTATCCATTATGATTTAATTGCTTTAGTACTGTATCTATGATAAATATATGTGCACTACCAGACAAATCAAAACCTATGAAAATTTTTAAAACAACATGCATTAATTTTAAACACAAAATAATCCTGTTGGAATAGAGATTTACTTCCAGCATAGGATGGTTAAGTATAAGATGGAATCAAAACTGTCCTTATTAGAAAGTTTGTCTTTATCTCTGTCATCTGTAAAACTGCAGCATGAGACATATTCCATTTTAAATGACACTGCAAAAGGTCAGAACAATTCCCCTAACCTTGTCAAGGCTGGCAAGATGGATACTTGTTTTAGGTAAACTTAGCATCCATGTCATGTGTATTGGACTAAATATAAAATTCAGAGAGAACGGGGAACAAACATATATTTAGAAATTAAAAACAGAATTTCATTTTCCAGACCAACAAAAGAACAACAGTTCTGTATCCAAGAATATAATTCTGTAAATATTAACCAGTTCACTGTCATCTGATTGTTCTTACAATTTTTCTGGAACTTGCATACAATTGCATGAAAGCTGAATGAAAACATGATTAACCTCCTTGCTGGTCTACCCTTTATAATTATAGTAGAATTTCTTAAGAGTTGCCTTTTTTTTAATCCTGTAACTCTTTGAATTCCAAAACCATCTCAGCAAGTGCACAAAAAATTAGTTATTGCACTTCATCTTCTCCCTAAGTATCCTAAATAACCATTTAACACTGGCTTCTGCATACTAAATCTTTATTTTAATTCAATGAAATTGATTTACTTAACATAAATGGCTGTTTTCAATATTCATTAACAAAATTTCTTGTCTTTAACTTTTAACTGCAAAATTTCAAAGACACACAACACATTTGCACTGTAGTCAAAACCAGTTTTCCTTTCATCAGAGCATCAATCACTCAATACAACTGACAAATCATTTTCTATAACCATCCTTGAAACAGTGATTTAGTACCCTATACATACTTGCTGCAGCCTAATTCAAATAGAACTGAGTAATAACCAAGCTTCTGTTTATTTACTGTATTGAGAAACTTTATGAAATATTAAACACTGAAGGACAAAATCAGAATTCTGGAAGCACATTTTTTATGTATTTGTGTCCTTAAGCTTAGATATCCCTTAAGCTGGCAGCAACACTACAAGCACGAAAATATACAACATTTGGGACCACTAAGAGAATATGTTCTGAATATTACAATTACATGCAGCAAAAGATTTATCCTCAGAGGATATATGAAAACACAGAACGAGGAATCCATCACGCACATGCTGCTGGCCAGTACATGCAGCAGAATACATATTAGGAAAAAACCACACGCGTACTGGCAGTGCACAGTAACTTCAGTTCTAGCACATTTATCTCTATGCTACTCTAATGCAAAAATGGCAAAAGATAAACATCCATATTAAAAGGGACCTAAGCCTGATTGCCAAGTGGAAAAAAAGACAAATTTATTTCACAAAGAAACTATGGAATTTACAATTTAAAAATGTTTTGCTTTTATTTAAATGAATAAACAACACCCCCTTGTAATAATTGTGGGCACAGTACCTTTGCCATTAAAAGATACATATAAAGCTGTTGTACTTCCACTTTGAATATTATTACATTCTTAACCTTTTTTTTTTTTTTTAAACTTATAATATATGGTAGGAAATTTTAATGCTACTTTACTCTAAATAACTTACAAAGCATGGGCAATAACAATCATGAAGAGCTACCCCTTGTGTGATAAACACAGTGGGACACAGCTGTGTTCCAGCAGTGATCATGAAGAAAGAAAGAATTACAGAAAGCAGCTCTAGCAGCCTCTCCAAAATATGTCCCTATGCACACTCATTTGGACTGTATTTTGCATTTACAGTATGCTTTGCCCAGTTACTACTGAAGCGGTGACGACTCCTTATCCTCCCTTTCCCGATTCGCTGGTCACTATCTTTAATTAAGGTTAATTAACCTAGTTCACCATATTTGCAGTCACAAGAGTAAAAATAACTCAAATCAAAGTGAACAAAAATACTTTAAAAAACTCCAAAATTAATATTGATACTGTCTTTCCCCTCCCCTTTTTTTTGTATGATAATTTTTCCTGTGTATAATCTTTTTAAAGTGTTGGTCAAAAAGAAAAAAAAATTACCTAACTTTATATTCAACACATGAATCCATCACGCTCACACATCTGGAATAATACTTCCCTGTAATGTCTTTGTGCCTTCTTATCGACTTTCAATAACACTTTTATGTGCTTTTTATCACTTTCAGCAGGATTTCCAGAAGATGCCAATTGCAACACATAGCTCAACTTTGTGGAGTTTACACTTGAATGCATAGTATTTGACAAGAAATTAAATGTGAATTCTGGTGAATTAATTGGCATTCACAGAATAGCATGCATTAAATTTCATTGCCCATTTTTAAATGTGCCTTTTTTAGTGTTTCCTTTATATATGACTACAAGATCTCCTGAAGCAGGACAGAGTAGATCACTGGACACTGATCTTTACAATCTGATCATTTGAAATGCAGAAGAAACTGCTGGCAGCCACTTTGTAGACCACCAAAATGGCGTGCTTTGCCAATAGGTGAGGCAATTTATTAATAACACCCCAAAAAATACCCTAGAGATCTGAAATTCAGTCTTGTTTCTTCCAATCTAGGTCTAATGCCATCACATGCCAGCTGTGAAAACTGCTCTTGGAAGTCTGACAGCTTTAAATTCAATCTCCTAGCATGGTAAAGGGATACCCCACTAAACCACAAGAAAAAGAAGGTTTTTCATTAAATTCTTCAGGCAAAGCAGGATTCTTGTGGCTATATTTCAAAGGGTCAGTACAAAAAACAACATTAAATTTGCTGTATTAATAAACTAGAAAAATACAAGCTGATTCTCCAACCAATTATTTCTAACAGTAGGCGTAGTAAAAACTTAGCATAAAATGTAATGCAAGACCTTAACAAATATCAGAGTCTGATTTGTTAGACACTACATAGACATAAATGATACAATGCTGGCCTTAATGGACTTTGAACTATTCCTGCTATTTCTATAGAGAAGGACATTAAATCTGTACGGGACCTCACAGCTATCAAGTAAAACACAGCAGAAATTAAAAGCAGTGGGACATTAGTGGATCACAGAAGGCTGGGGGGGGGATACAACCGACCCAATTTCCATACCATTAACAGAAGTAGTCTTCAGAATAAATAAAATACTCCAAAGACCTGCTGTTATTGTGATTTCCTTCATTTTTGTAGTAAGTCAAACCTACCACAACACCAACTGTCTTCAGTAGTACAAAGTAATTTTATACACTCAACCTGAACATTTGAGCTCCGCAGTCAAATGCTCCATGGCCCAGTGTCTTAATCTTGTCAAGTCCCACCTTTATATAACCATAACAAATCTCCTGTTATGTCAGACTTGAGAGACATGATTAGAAAGTTTATTTGAAGAGTGCTTGGACACCAGCAAAATACTTATAACAGATAGCTTTGGCAGAGCAACTTCAATGGGCAAATCATTCAAAGAGGATGTGCAACATGAGTTAACGTCTATATTTATATCATAATGCATTATTATTTAGAAGCTATTATTCAAAAAAAGCAAGAGAAAGTAACACAGAAAAAGTCAAGTAATCTAGCCTGCCAACTTTTTTATAACCTCCTCTGAAAAATGCAGTAAAAGTCCATCTAATATTTTTATCTGTTTCTTCTTTGTATACGTGTTTACAAACATTTCTGCTAGAGCATTTTTAAGAAAGAAAATATTACTTTGACAAAAAATATCAAATACACAAACATCGAATGGTGTTACTTGAAACTGAACCACTGTCATAAAAAAATTTTAAAAAAATTAATATCTTCTCATGGCCATTCCCTTTTTGCATTTTACAGTCTGGTGGCTTTCTATACAGCAGAGGATGGGCTCTAAAGGGCCCAGTAACAGCAAGATGTCAGCCCGCTCGTGTTTCCCCACGGCAAGCAAGAGCAAGAAAGAGTAAATACCACTGCTCCAGCCAGCCATATCTAACTATCAGTAGAAATCTATACCTCTCCTTAGTATCACATGAATAATGCATTAGCTGCCTAACCATGTAGGATTTATCTTCGAAAATACAGGCTAGTTCTCAAAGAGCACTCTAATCAGTTTTGTCATACAGTACCCAAAGTAATGCAACACCAGGTTTCTTCTGCTGTTCTAAAAATATTTGCTTAGTGATTCTAGCTATAACTATCTCCTGTTAGAACTTTTTCATTGTGAAAAACTAAGCTAGTACAGTAATTTTAACGTAAATAAAAATATTTTTTTCAGATATATTTAGGTGTTTAGTACTCTGACAAATAAACGACATTGGACAAGAAAGGAAAGTGCAAACAACTACATTTCAGTCTAAATATGTAGCCCGGATCCATGACATATCTAATAAGTGAACATAAGAATGGCTAAATGGGATCAGACCAGTTCAGTGGAGCTAATGGCAGCCTAAACCAGGAAAATCTACATTTGTCTGTCTTAAGTCCTTATGCATTTCCCCATCACATCCATCGCATTAGCCCAGTGTCCCCGATTCCCTAAGCTCCTTCTTGTGCCAAATCCCCATTCTCGGCAGCACTACAGTACCCCCAGTTTCCATCAATATCTTCTTCCACCTCTGCAAGGGCAGTAGCTGTCCTGAAGCTACACATGTGCTTGCTGCCCCACAATGAGCTTCACATTTACTGACCATCCAACCATTGCCATACAGAGTGGGCAAAGGCCAGATTTCACCCGTCTGCCCACTGTGGAACCATCCATTTCTGTCTGCTTCACAGCCACCCCTCTGTTTTTCATAAAGTCAGCACAAAATTAACATCTTTGGGATCTCCACTGCTCTGCCAAATTTGATGAAATAAGCCAATGAATTTGCAGGAAAAGGGTAATCAACAAAGTGGACATTTCACTGATAGGTTGATCTGAAAACTCTAAGACGCAATAAACAACGACGCGGATGACTCACATATACGGAAGTTGGCCTGATTAAATTAAGTTCATTTAAGCCAAACACACAGATATATTTAAAAAGGGGGACTAGGTAATAGTAGAGTACCTAGGAAAGCAGCAATCTAGAAAAGAACACAAACAATACTGGTTTCACACAGGTCTGTAGCTTAGAAGGTCAACATGACCTTTGAACCTATGAAGAAATGCAGAGAGCAGGTAGGTGTCCACACATCTTTTAGGTTGTCGCTGAAAACTACAAAATTTTAGAGAAGTGCTCGAAAAATTACTTCAGGCCTGTTAAAGCATGAGTCTGTTTATTGCAGTAAGAAAGTTAAGCGGTGACTTGAACAAGGATTACATGTAAGCTAGAGCAGGAAGGGCTTCTAACAGTAAACAGGTCTTTAATCTAGTAGAAAACGTCACAACAAAAGCAAGAATTAGAAACTGAAGCTAGACAAATTAGGTGAGAGAACTGCATTTTGGACAGTCTTTAAGAATAAAGGTAGATGGCACAGATTTTAAAAAACAGGAAAGGCTAGTTGAGGGGAAGGAGGGGGGAGAAAAGTGGGTGAAGGGGGTTTTTTTAGCATTAAAATGAACAGAAGAAACTTGTGATGATCACCATTAACCCCATAAATACTGAAATGTAGAGAAACACTTTTGATGTGCTTAAGTAATTCAGATAATGTAAGGTCTAAATTAACGTCATTTGAGACACAATAATAAACCTGATTCACAATGCTGTGATCTCTAGAAAAGCCTTTTATAAACCTATCTCAACCTCACACTTTCTTCTCCTAAAAACTTGGTATTGATTTATGAAACCTTCTAATTTTCACCTAGAATCTGAAATCATGCATATAATTTGAGTTTGTGTTTTGGATCATTTGGCATTTAATGCTGTGTGCCATTTTCCATTCCTTGGTTTGGCAAAGTGAGGTTCCTGGGCATTCAGCTACCTGCCCCTCTGAAACTAATCTGTTCTCTGTTTTGCCAGTTCACAGGGCCCCTTGAGTCACCGCTTATATTTGCCTAAGTTATGGCTCCTCATTACGAGCAATGATTCATAATTCTCCAGCTGCTCACCCAGGTTTCACACAGGGCTTGGGCAGACTGTGATTTTAAAGGGCTTCAGCACTGCAAGGTAAGTCATGTCAGAGCACTTGCTTCACCTCTTTTAGCACCAGCTTACTGACCATGGCCAGGGACAGCAAAACCCAGCTTGAAAGAAGCAGAAGTCTCCGGATGGAATATTCAGCTTCAAAACCAATAGCTTACCTCAGATTCAGACATGAGAAGTTACATGCCAATAAGCTACAGACCAGCTTGAACAAGCCAAATTCATATCCAGTTGCTGGCTTGAGATTCAGCACGCTACACATTTATAAAACAGGACTCACCCTGGACAGGCCAACGATGTAGGGCAACACCCCACATCCAAGTGAACCCTGTTACAACCAGTTGTAAAGAAAAGCCAAAAATCACGAGAGGTATCTCACATAGAATTAAAAGAACTCATGGAAAATTCACAAAGCATTAGGCAATCTGACAAAATTTGCACATGAATCCCCTTAAGGGAAGCAAGCCACCAGCACGGGCATTGCAAATCCTGACAAACAAGATGCTATTGAGAACAGCAAACAGAAATCAGGCCGCTTCAGATGCAGGATATCCAGCACTACAAATATATTTTTTTCTTCCTCCAAGGATATTATCAATCTAAACTGCTTGCTCTTGATCACAAACAGAAACAAGAGCTGCACATTCTTTGGGAAAGAGCAACATCCACTCATTCTACTGTACTCGGAACATATGTGAAGATGCCACGCGACTGCGCTCTGCGAAGAAGGCATGATGTAACAAATGCTGGGAATGAGCCAACGCTGCAGACTCCAGGTCCTTTTAGGGTTGCTTTCTGTTTGCGTCCAAAGAAAGCACTGACAGAAGGAACTAGCGGTATGAATGCGTATGTTACACCAAGGAGCCAGTGTGAGGCAAACTACTAGTTTCTTCATCTGAGATCTATTAGATTAACTTGGAGCAATCGGTGAACTTATTCTCATGGAGAAAGGGAGCAGAGCGAACAGTGCAGAATGGGAAACCACAGTTGGGGCGGTAGAGAAGAACACCTTGAGAGTAATGCTGAACCAGCAGCAGCCCGACAGAGAACAGTGCCGTACCTCATCCAGTCAGGGAAGTCTCCCATCCCTTTTGGGTTACCCAGAAACCCAGATATTTGGCTGAGCACTTCACTTGTTCTTATGTAAGCACATGCACGCTTTGCAGGGACAAATGCAACCTTTATAGGAAAAAATCTTCCTCTACGCCCAGTTCAGTTTGGACTCCCATAACAGTACACGCTTCTGCTGTTATTAGGGGCAGCCATTTGCCACCAAGGACTCCCCATTTGTAGCCTAAGATAGAGAAGAAATGGTGGCTTTCTCATCTGTAGGATGATGCTGGGCTGGCCACTGAACTGGTTCTAAAGATAAGAAACCAGAATTTCCTAGTCCATTAGACTGGCATTTCTTGCAAGCACTACTTTCACTTTAAAGAGAGAATAATAGTGGAATGTCTGAATCATTACAAAATGATGCCAGAAAAGAAGGGGAGGGAGGGAGGCAGGGAGGAAGACAAAGAGACAGAAAGAAAAAGACACTCAGGACCCATAAATCTATTAGAAGTCCCTGAATATAAAGGCTGGGGAATGAATGGCATTCGTACTGATGTGTTAGAAAACAAACTGTATTTAGTCCAGGCATGTAATGAAACTGCAGGTTGTAACTTCTGTTTACTTTCTGTCACCAGGCGGAATCTGCTGTATCTCAAGTTGAAAAGTTCATAAACTAAACATTATTTTAAAAGTTCAAGAACTACACACACATCATTATATAATGCAAGTACTTAGTTTCCAGAATACACTGAAAGTTTGCCTCTTGACAGTCCTAAAAAGGCAGAAATATTTTTAAAAGCATAGATTGAGCATTTTGTATCATTACTAACAATAGCATTCTTTAGTTCTTTATAAATGGCTCTTTACTTTTATTTACCTCCTATCAAAACACTAATGGAAATCACTTCTGAACTTATTTATATCTAGTTCAAAGTATTGAGACTAAGAAATTTCCTAAGAGAGAACATATTTTCTAATGAACCTCTTTCTTTTATCTAAACTAAATGTTCACTAGAGAGTTTAAAGAAACGTTGGGATGTACTTTAAATGAATTTTAAAACCAATAAAAAGAGCTTCTGAATATAAGCAAAGAAATCCGGTGCATGTGCCAAGATTTTTGCAACTTTATGAACATGATTAATAGTTTCATTTTGAAAGGGGCCATGTACACCTATAACCCCATAACATACGAGGTCCTGCACACACGGTCAGCAACAGCAAAAAGAACTCGGGAAACACTACAGAACTAAACAGCAAGTAACTGTTCCCAGCTATTAGACAAAAGAAAAGGGAGGACTATGCCAAAGAGTGCTGTATTTCTATGTTATGATACTGTATGTTCAGCAGCATCAGAGCAAAGTAAAAACTATGCCAAGATTAAATTGCAAGGTTTTGAAAATAGTCCTTGTCCTTTCCTGACTCGCATACTTGAAGATGCGCATCGGGGCTGCTTTCCTGTCAATTCGGCTTTACAAACCAGCCTGAAGAATGTAGGACGCATGTAATAGGATCACAACTGCTCATTAATCAAGCACACTCTCACATTTGGCAATGCTAAGTGCAAACATGTGGCAGCATGTGGTATATGTCATACCAAAACCAGAGCTCTAACTGTGGCACATGTGCTTCTATGGATTACCGCAGGAGAAATTCAGCGAAAACTGCAAAATTTCACAAAATGTATGGTAGGGTAATAAACCAATGTAAGCAACAGCAAAACTACATGGCTTTTATATTATAATAATGACCAAATATTGTCACATTTCATTACCAATCCTTTATAGAAATATTACCTGGATAAAAAGATATAAAAGATGTACTGTTAAAGTGGAATTTAAGGAATTCCCTCACATTTTAACCTTACAGATGGACTAACATTCTCATTTAGTAAATAATCAAGACATTTGACAAATAGGAAAACCAAAGATTAAAGGCTAAGATTTAGATTGAAGTCTACTCATACCGAGAAATCATTCTTAGAAGTAGAAAGAAAGCCCTGTTTCAGCAGCATTTATTCTTCAAAATTTCAGTACCTGGGTTTTTGCATGTCACATTAAGAGGACTACCATCCCACCCTGACCCTTCTTCTCTCTAAAGCTCAGACAAACCCTCAACAAGAAAAAGAAAAAACCCTCTCAGCATCAGAAGTTAAGATTTTTCTGACAGAGTCAAGGCACTCCGTAAAAAATGTTTTCAGGTTCCTTAAATTGTTATAATGTCAGACACTTGTTAAGTTTCTCGTTGTATTATTAAGTGTTCTTTCATCCAGAAACAGCAGTCATCTTTTCATTCTGACAAGGTATTCTTCCTAACATTTCTTGATTAAGAGTTTTTCAAAAGAACGACACTGTAGATAAAAGCAGTCAATCTGTCAGTGCAGACTTTTTGTAACAATACGCTATTTTTAACAAAAGTTTCTGTGGGACAGACTTCTCAAGTTCAGGATAGGACTTCTGGCGAAAATTTCAATTTATAAAACCCCAAAACATTTATCACAAAGAAAGTATTCCAGGAATGGAAAGACACCCATACAGGATGTAGATAGCCAGGTTGAGATCCGACTTCTGGTAGATTTAGACTGCTGACTTGGAGGAAAACATACGGACCTGCTAGTCTGCTGGGTAGGACTCTGACGTGGAGCGCAGGAGATGTTTCAACTGCCTGTTGCAGTGAGTGCTGAACAGCTCACACAAATGGGAAAACTCTGCAGAGAAACATTAAAAGGAGAAAATTTCTGGGCAAGAACACAGTCCAATGTTTAGGACACGTCTGCTTCCTGCAATGCAGAAGAGCAAGGACTCGTGCTGCAGCGAAGGATCAGATCACCAAGACTGTTCATCAAAGCCTCTCTCATTCCTGACATTTTTTTTTTTTTTTCCCTTGTTAGGAACAACACTGAAAAAGATTTTAAGTTTTTTCCAATGTAGAAAGGTTATTTTACATCTGCTCTATTTGAAGGCCCCAATATACATGTATCTCCTTGAGCTGCGCGATGGCACTGTGGACAGCCGTTTTCTGCAGAGAAACACAGTACCACAAAGAAACCAAAGACTACTGCAGGTAGAAACAATCTCATTTTTAGCCTCACTTTGAACAGAGATCATTAATTTCAAATTGTGCACAAAAGTCCACCTCATATGAGGACAGCTTCAATTTATCCACTATGGATAGTGCCCAGCATTATAGCTAGAAGGTAGCTATGTAGGTCAGCTTGCAACAGATACTCTCATTCCACTCAGCCCACCTGAAGATGACAGCAGCATACAGAAACTTCTCCTATGTAACTAAGGCAAAAAAGGTTCACATGGCATGCACTGAACAGCCCTGCACCACAGACCCTACTGCTGCAGAAATAACAGGCTGAATCCGTAAAACCCAAGCAAGCCTTCTCAGGTATAACGGAGAAAATTGTAAGTTTATAATTGCTAACAAATACATTACTGCAACCGTAAAAACACCCCAAACCTTTAACCTATAGTATCCCTTTGCTGTACCTGCCCAGTCTCAGGTTTAGTGTCCTGCGTTGCTTCAGCAGGAGCAGATTCCTGCAAGTTCTCAGGTTTAAGGTCTTGAATTTCTTCCACAGGAGTTGTTTCCAGCTCAGCCTTGGATCTAAGACTTAGAGTGTCCTCTGCAAAGTCTGAAATATTGGATTCCTGCAGACTGTCAGGCTTTGGGCCCTGTGTCTCGTCTCCAAGAGCCGATTCCATCGCTCACCCTGGTGTGGAGAAAGGAGGAGCGCTCCTTGTGGAAGCGACCCGGTAACGATAGCATCAGCTCTGGCAGGGAAGGGTTACAGACACCTGAACCCTGCTCCTCGCAAGTAAGTAAAACAAGAAACACATCTATTTGAAAATACTCACTTTTTAAAACACCTACTCTAAGCAATCTTTTACTCCTCTCATGAGCTTTATCTATTAGATTTCATTTCACTTGAAAGAATTATTTTAAAAGTGACTTATGGGTAAAAAATAGCACAGTGGGTCCTATGAGAAGAGAGCTCTAGGCATTGCAGTGCCGACATAGAACCAAAACTGGTGCAAATGATTCAGGAGTACTGAGCGTCAGCCCACTGATACCCGTGTGCTCCAAGAAGTCTTTTTAAAGCTTCCAGTAACCAGGCCTAGAGTTCAAAGGAACACCAAAACGGGGACAGGAACAGAACTGGGAACAAACTTCTTCCAATGTGCTAGTATCCACAAGAGCACAGAGAGCAGATGGGAAGGAAACTAGATTTCAGACTAGATATAAGGAAGAAATTTTTTACAATGAGGGTGGTGAGACACTGGAACAGGTTGCCCAGAGATGCCCCATCCCTGGAAACATTCAAGATCAGGTTGGACGGGGCTCTGAGCAGCCTGACCTAGTTGAAGATGTCCCTGCTCATTGCAGGGGGGTTGGACTAGATGACCTTTAAATGTCCCTTCCAACCCAAACTATTCTATGATTCCATGAAACACTTCGTACCAATCTCTGTCCAGTATGATAGGACCCGCAACAGTGTTGGAGCTCTCAGGCTCAAACACGAATTACTGAGTTGGTGTTCAATTTAGTGTTACATCAAACACAAGATGCTATAGCAGGAATTTGCTAATTAGATTTATCCAATATAAGGAGAAGACTATGCAAGCTTCTGCTAAGGGGATTATCTATTGAAAGTGCGTGACCAAATAATGTAATGTTAGAAAAGAGGAAGGAAAAGGGCTAATGGAAAAGGCAAAGGGCAAAACCTGACTGCATCTTCAATCAATTTGATGTATTTAATCAGCATTTTTCTGAACTACCTGAATCACAATAGAAACAGGTATCATTTGGCTCTCTACAACAACAACAAAAAAAACCAGTCCCTTTATGCCACACCTCTTAAGCTAAAAGCATATGTATTAAAAAGTTACACAAATGAGCTCTCATTATAAACGTATTATGGCAACTTAATAGTGTCAGTATTGTCAGTTATTAGTAATACTGCTAATAGTGCTCAAATATTTTCCTGTAGGATTAATCAGAAGAGGAAGTATCTGGTAGCTTATTACACAATGCACGCAGACGAGCAGACATCAAAACAAAATATTGCTTCTTTTTTTTTTTTATTGCTTAACCTGCAAATGAAACTACAAGCTAACATGGGTTAAATTTTAGTCAGTCCATGATTATTTCTTCAGGACAACATACACATGTCTCATTGCATTTCCCAAATTGTCCAGACAGTTATCTCAGAAGGTGTATCAAAAATACAAAAAATGTAGGATAATTCTTTTCCTTTTTTATCTGCAAGGACCAAGAAAAAAAGCCACTTGGTCTCATAAATGGTAATGGCGTCAAAACATGCTTTTGGCGATTTCTCTCATACCCAGAAACAGATACCTATTATGTTAACTATTGACATTATTAAGAAAACTTAAAACTTCTCATCCATTTTTTATTTTATTCCAGTTCATATCCAATTTTGCGTACTTTGGGAACAACCACATACAATTTAGAAAACAAAGCACAGATTTCTGCATAATATATTAGATATAATGCATCTTGTTCTCAGCAAAGAGAACATTTTATCTTCTTACAGAGTTTGGTTTCCTTTACCCTTAAGTAAAAACAAACCATACGTTTAAAAAGCATCATGACTAGAGCCAGTCTGTGTATCTAAAACCACCACAAAAGACAGAATAAAAATGAAATATGTTTAACAATTACCTTTACAAAGCAGTGGTAGCCTTTAGTAGTCCACCATGACAGCCAGCATCTTTAGATAGGAGCAGAAAGTTCAGTTTATCCCGCAGGTTGAATACAACAAAAGAACGAGCATAAGCTTTGCATAAGGAACAGAAAAAAAACATGCCTCCAGAATTAAAGATATACTAAGTTTATTTATAGGCCAAAAACCACTCAATATCATTAATTTGATCAATATTCTGTGAACAGCTGTATGTTGTCAACTAAAGAAAGATGGACAACACAATGTGGTATGGCGGCAGCAAAGGGAAGACCTGGAGCACAGCAACTATGGGGCACTGTGTAAAGCTTCATGTAAAACTGCTGGAGAGCACTGCTAGATAAAACAGAAATTTTCCTGCTGCTTTTGAATAAATATTCATTAATACCAAATAATTTTTAATGCAGAACATTTTAGGTTTCCTTTAGTGAGTGACAGACACTCCTTGCACTACTGTTCTTAACATAGTAGCTAGATTTTAAGTCACAGAATAAAAATCAAATACCAATGGCCTAATACATTATAAAATTAAATAGGCCTCAAAAAGAAAGATTAACAGTAGAAAGTAATAGTTTGCAAACCGCTGCCTCTACATCCCCTCCGGGTAACGGGGCAGCTGTGCACAGCCCATGCAGAACTGTGACACCGGTTGTTGCGTGGCATCATCTGCCTCTGCTTCAAGGCAGCAAGAGCCTGTCCTCTGAATACAGCAACGCTCATTTGTGGCTATTAAGTCTGCATTTCATCAAGATCAGGGAAATTAACACTCACGAATCCAAAAAGCTAGCAGCCTTTGCAATCCTCTCCTACAACTTTTGTACCAGGGCACTATTTCAGAATCTCCAATATAAATAATTCAAACGTATGCAGAAAAAAGATATAAAGTCATTTGTGATGGCGGGGAGTCGTGTCTTCAAGGCATTTTTTTCCTCCTCAAAATAATCCATTGCTAACAGCCCAGATGACAGCTCCAAGAGGGGAAAATGGCTGTAACGAATTGTGCCTTCTTAATGCTTAAATTTCTGGGCAGATAAGGATATTAAATACTGAATGCTCCTGTCAGCTGTTCAAGCACCTCCTATTTTTCCCTCCCTCCCTGCTCATTTAACACAATTAATAGGGTCACAAGTAGAAGAGCGCCCCTGCTCCCCACTCAGGCAGTAGACGCTGCAGCCTGACACCCACACCTGCCGTGTGCGTATGCTGACAGAGGCTATGAACAAAACACTCCCGTTTGTGTCTCAGGCTGCAGAAAACAAAATGTGGCATACACTTTCTTTGCTTGGACACCCATCCACAACTTGTTCTTCACAGAGGTGGCCCCACACTTGTTGGACACCAAAGAAATGGCACGAGAGGTCACACTTCTCCCATGTTTGTGATTCCCACCCCAAAATTAACCTTCTCTTTGTCCATTCATGTTATGGCTCAAGGATAAGGCCCTCTCCAGGCCCTGGGGAAAGAAAGGCTCAGGTAGGACACGAGGAGCTACTCAGGGGTCCCACTCCTGGTGCGCACCCTGTCCTCACTCCGTGCCTACTTCTGGCTGCTGCTTCCCACCTTCTTCCCACAGGCTGGTCCAGGGATTGCCCTCCTGGCTGTGGAAATTCACCCCACAGCTGGCACATCGTGAAACCCGGCCCAGCGCTGAAGCACTTCTCTCAGCACCTCACCAAATTTTAATCATGTTCTGACTCCCTTTCATTCCTCTCGCAATTTTCTTTGCTCTCAAACATGTGGCAGGTGCCTGTTGCCTCAACCAAAGCTGCTTCAATATCAAAGGATATTTAATTCACATTTTAATCATCTGGGCAATAATACACTGCTTTTTCTTCTTCTTTTAAAGGACATGCAAGATATTTGGAATAAAAGGTGTTATATAAATCCAGCCTGAAAGACTCTTCATATCTGAAGAAATACAAATACGAATCACAATAGTAGAGATACTATGATATAGTAACACAGACTGTATGTGTAAAAAAAAAAAAAAAAAAAAAAAAAAAAAAAAAAAAAAAAAAAAATCACTGCGACTCAGGGAGCATTGCCCTCCAGGAACTGTGGAGCTAATTCACCCATCAGGTGCCCACCAGTCTGCCCAGAACTTTAAGGACAAAAGAACTATTTTTATGAAAATAAAACATGTATACACACACACTATGGATAACTTAAAAATTAAGTAAAGCTCTTTACTTCAGCTTACACATACACCTCCTCATGCTATCCTCTTACAGAATAAAAAAAGAAAAGCATTATGATGAAGGAAAAACTTAGAGCGTTTCACATAGCACAAAAACATTCTGAAAAGGACCACGGAGAAGAAACTATTTACAACCAGGCAGTTTGGCTTAAGTTGAAAACTGCCCATACATTTTACCACAGTCCAAATCTTCATCTTTGGTATGTTATCGTAACAACCTGACTACTTCCAAAGTTATCACTCCCAGAAGATACACAAATGCTGCAAACTCTAACAGTCACCATGAAGGATGTTAAAGCAACCACCAAGCTTTTGCTACAGATAGAGACTTCAAGTTCATGTGGAAGCAGGCTGCCCAGACCCAGGAAAACAGGCTGCTCCTAAGCCTGGCCTAATATTACTGTCTTTGAAGGGAGAGGTTTGAAGCCCGACTATGGTAAAGTCTTTTCCAGTGGACTCTCCACTGGTTTTGCTTCCTACCTTTTACCTGTCGTTTCTGCAGTAGGCACATTCCGTAGCAATTAATATTGGGAAAGATTGTTTGCCAAGGCGCACATTACCTTCAGCTTCTCCTCACTTTCACAATCTTTTATACTGCAAAAATAGACCGTATGGACCCCCTTCATTAGCTCTTTTTGATTTGGGATTTTTTGGAGGGGGAGGGAAGCAGGGAAGACATGAGACATTCTATTCCAAGACAAAGTAGAAAGAAATAGTGAAACAAAGATAATCTAGTCGTCGGAATTTAAAAAGTAGCTCACTAGCTATGCTCTGCATTACAATTCTTGGCTAAACGAGAACTGTAGAACTACAGGGGAGCAAGGCTGTATGAGGCTTTCCATTTGTTTCATTATTCTGTATCACTTTATGGACTACCATTACATAAAATAAGAGCTTTAAAATAGTTTTCAAACCAATCTCTTGCTGAATCAGGTGGCTGTCACCAATTTCCAAGCTTTATATTGAGAAAGAAAGAAAAATTTCACTGCTCAGAAAAGCATCAAGGTTGATATTCATGACAATGAATGGTATGACTAACAGAATTATACTGCAGCCTTTTAATACTCTTGATCCAGTGCTCCCTGAGGTCTGAGTTCTAAGACATCACTTTTTGGATTCTGTAAAGGAGTCCTTGTATTGTATTTTCATTTGCTAGAAAATTACACCTAGGATTGTTATGTGCAGACCATGGTATTATCAATAAAGTAAAGCTCACCGTGCACCATCTGAACAATAGGCTTTTTCACTGTAATGTTTCTTGGGAATTACAGTATTAGATTAATGAGATGTGCAAATGTTTTATCAACTCAATCTCCAGAGCAATGAGTCATTCCTAAATGCAGAACAGCAATAAAATTAAAAACAGCTTATGTGCTGCTGTATTCTACACCCCATAGGTATAGACATAGACCACATGATTTCAATAGAGTGGAACAGATGCAAAAAGGTTCCACAGAAATAAGAAAGCTGCATAGATGCAGAAAACACTGTAGCAATGTGTGCTGAATCTGTGCTAAATAGCTAAAGAGGTGCTAATAATGTTAGACAGCTGCAGAAATATCAACTGAGAAGAGAGTCTGACCATCAGATACAGGTATGAGCAAAAGCAACTATTCACAGCAACCAACCACAGGCAGCTAAATGAGAAAGCTGGTTCCCTGATGTTCCCCCTGTACTCAGTGGGACTACAATTACCCTCTTCTGCAGAGTAATTCAGAGCACAAGACTAATTTAGGTAATGCAGACCAACTTCTGGAAGGGCTGGTCTGTCTCCATAACCATCAAGCATGCACAGAAATGCTGCTAGCTGGGGTGAGAGCTGAAGTGGCACTTTTCTGCCTTGGCTGACGCCAACAGCATCCACTGCAGGCATACAAAATGCGCTAAGCAACAGTGAGGGTTGACTTTGTACCAGGTTCTCCCTTTTATCCTACAAAAGCAAGATAACAGCAAGGAAAAAAATATTCTAAAAATAGAATAGTACAAATTGTACCCTATCTTCTCCTGAAAAAACAGACAAGTTTGCAAAGTGGATAGTAATTAATAGATACTCTCTTAGATGGTAAGGATGTACCATATAAGGAAGAAGCAACGTTTATCCAAATGCCTCAGTCACCCTCATTTATGGTGCCTAGAGACCTAACAAACAACAGACTGCTAGCAATCAGATAAATCAGTTCTATTCAGAAATCCCTAGTATACTCTACACAGCAAATGGGCTGTATAAAATGTTCATAGTCACAGTGGGAAAATTCCTCCTCATTCACCCTGGTATTCTGGTTTTCTGCTTGCAAAGGCTGGGAATTATTCTCTGCATCAATACATTAACTTCAGTTCCATTTCTGTCTGTTTCTAGACCTCTCTCATACTGAGCACCTGCTTACCTCGCAATTTCCAATGCATTTTTTTTTGTCAAAACACTTTTTCAAAACAGGATTTAATCTCTTCTTTTAGTAGCTGGGGACACCCATGCCAATGAGACTCATGTGAGCCTGTGGGAGGAATGTCCTGCAGCCCCAGGGAGAGAATGGTCCAGCCATTGCCCAAACACAGAACCTTCTGGGAACACACAGCAGGTTGGGTCTCCTTACAAACTCGTCTCCTTCCAGGGAAACCACAATGTAGAGATGAGGAAAAAGGCAATGGTGTCCACACACCTCTGCTTGCCAGGGTACGGGTGGAATGTGCTCCAAACCCAGGGCCTTCCCACAGTTTGGGCAAAACCAGAGGGACTAAGATGTCCAAGTTCGACGGTTTTTGGCATGACAGGGTCTTCAACCACACTCTTTAGCCTTGGGCCATACCGTGTACAGTATACATCCAAGTGACTACTCTTACGATCCTCTGTGGCTGAGAAGCAGCATGCAGCACTTGACCTGAAACAGCACGCCAGCAATGCACAGGCCTCCTGCCTGCTGGGCTGGCCATGTGGGTCCAGAGAGGGGACCTCCCGGGACACGGCACCCAGACCCTTCCCCTTACAGCAATCTGAGCAGCCCGTGCAGCCTCACTGCCCCAGCAAGCCAGCGCGAGCACACAGCCTGGTAGCTGCCACCATTGGTAAATTAATCTTCAACAGCTCGCCCACTTGTCTGAGGGGTGTCTCCTCGCCCCGGTGGCTGGCAAACACGCTCACCAACCAAGTGCAAAACAATGAGAAGCACTTTCCCAAGGTGGCAGAGATGGTTTTATACACATTTCAGATTTTGGTAGTATTCTGCTTTGGGGATAACTTACATAATAAGACCACTGATGTCTTTTGAGACAGATCCTGCCTTATTGGAAGCATAAGGGCTATCGTATTTCCAACTCTTGAGTGACCATTAAAATACCACTTTCACAGAAAAATGTAATGGTGCGTACACAGGTAAACAGACTTGAAAGGAAGGTCCATTAGTACAAATAAGACCAAGTTAAGATCCTGTTCCATAGCTGGCAGAACCACGTCGGTGAGACCTTTTAAAAAGCCTTATAAAGAGCTAGTAGAGAAAAATCCCTGAGTGATACTCAGATTAAGCAGAGGTAAATGTTTGCCAGATTAACTGTAAATTGCAGCTGCTTGACTTCAAGTATGTCTTCCGAAAAACCATGAATAATACCAGTCTTATAAATACAGTGAACTTTTCTAACATGAAAAATAAAATTTTATGTGTGCTGCCAAGAAAGTCTGCCTAGAAACTTTCTGTTTAAGTTTTGTATAAACTAGGAATAGGAGTTCCCCCAAGTCTAATGTCTACAGCATAGTCAGGCATTAAGAGGAAGGAATTCAACGTCTAAATGAAGAACTCTCCTTTTCTGATGTGTAAATTGATCCAGAATTGTAAGCTGACTGACTACAAATTTCCCAACAACTGAAAATTGAAACTACCTTGGAAAGAGCAGAGTTAGTAATTTCATCCAGCCAAGGTCTGTCTCTTCTTGTAAATGGCCTGCAGAACCAATGTAACTAGCAAGCCTAAACAGGTTAGTGTTTTACAGCACAAAACTTAGAAAAATGGAGCTGATCAATGCCACCTTCTGAACAACAGGCTTCAGCCTTTAGTCAGGAGTGCAGTACAAGCAGACCAAGTTCAAAGCAACCCCAAGGGAACCATCACAGAGGACTGACTCCCTTCCCGATTGGGGCCAGGGGGGAAGCTGTGCACTTTTGTTCTGCAGAGGTGATAAAAGCACAAATGAAGTAAAGATCTGCCAACATTATAATACCTCAGACCCTACCTGTTCCCATGGATGAATTGTCCCTCTTTCATTTAATCAAGCAAATCCTGCAGCAGTGGGTTTCATTATTATTTCATCTCCGTTTCCTCTGGTGATTAGTGACTCTCAGCTAAATGTAAGTCACCTACAAGTGCTTCCTCACATCAATAATGGAACATCATCCACAGCTGTAGTTACGAGGAGGAGACGAACCACCAAACATACAGATTCTTCTTTTTTTTCTGGGCTCCATTTACCATTTCTGGAAGAAATAATAGGACAGTCTCCAAAGCAGATACAGTTGATGCATGCTGGAAATAAGCCCTAGATTTAGCTGACCCTGCTTTGTGAGAAAGCACAGTGTGTAGCATAACAAAAAGTGCATGACATCACATGTCAAAGGAGACCAAGGGATTTCCTGAGTATGGTGTAAGGATTTAGCTCTGGACTGACATGATGGATCTTGCCAAGGTAGAAAGCCAGTTTCTGATAAAAAGAAGAATATGGCAGATTAAATGCCAAATTCTGAATTTGTGTTAAACTGGATTTCACCACATGGACTTTCAGGTATATAATGGGGACTAACTAAGTAAATTCTGAGTTGCATTCTGAATAGCAAAAATTTGCAGGAATGTAATATTGCTGTGTACCTGAGAGTGCCAGGAGTTTGGTCATTATATACAGAGATATATATATAGATTTGTATATTCATACAAAATATGTGTAATTATATATATATATAAAATTTTTATATATGCATCCATATATACATCCATAGCAAAAAACCTTTCTACTTAAAATGCTCATGTGAGATTTCTAGAACTACCAATGCTTGTAAGTACACAGTCCTGACAGATTCAGAGGAAGTCTCCAGGTTCTAGAGAGAGAATTGTAAGTGCAAATGTAACCACAGAGTTTTATTTTGTCACAGTGTCAAGTCTTTCTTGGTCTGAGATGAATGCTATTCATTTTTTTATTCTTTTGGAATGAGTGTTTAAATTAAAAGTCTTTCCTCTCAATATCATAAAGCAATTATGACATTAGTCTTTGAGATATGAGTCCTTCAAAAAGCATGGAAGAAGACAGGTGGAAATAGGCAGGCTGTATGCAAACTATCCCAGCGTAATTATAACACATATCCATTGGTCTGAGATGATGACAGTCTACAGATACTTGAAGAAAGTTAGCTGATTGCCAGAAATAAGGGACAGGGATCTCTGAAAGAGCGATCTAAAAGCTGAGCTGCAGACAACAAAGGAATTATTTCTATCTTTTCTAAATTTACTACTTCCTTCTAGAAAACTTTGCCAA
Source organism: Burhinus oedicnemus (assembly GCA_008921705.1). Taxonomy (NCBI): domain Eukaryota; kingdom Metazoa; phylum Chordata; class Aves; order Charadriiformes; family Burhinidae; genus Burhinus; species Burhinus oedicnemus. The sequence continues at coordinate 1,061,183 of VFFE01007519.1, read as the reverse complement.
GTTCCAAGAGGGTAAAAAAAAAAAGTGGTCTGCTAAGGATCTATGACATAACTATTGGGTAATACAACTCCATTCTTTTTAGGAACGGAGCATAGAATTGATGGACTAAAGAACAGCTCATAAATCCTTACACTGACCTGGTGGATTTGTGAGCGCTCTGCATTCATTCACCTGCCGAGATGACAAGTCTCTCACAGTGTCTTTAACCTCTTGGTCAGTACCACATCCATGAAGCCCACAAAACTTACCACACATCATAACTGTGAGTCCATCAGTTAACACGGGACATATACATCAAGCAGACTTACAGAAACTTTAGATTGAAATTTTAAAAAATATTGGTTTTAGCATTCAAGAGCAGTCAACCAACAGAACTTTAACAAGTTAGTGTAAATTAGGGAATATCTCTCATCAGAGGCTTATAATAAATGTGACTGTGGCTCATAAACAGTTAATAGGTACCATTTGCGTATAAAGGAGGCTGCATTTAGGAGATATAATACAGACAGTGTGTATGGAATATGCTTTGCTTCTCAATCCTTTGTTACATTTTTAAGTTGTGGCTTAGATTGTTCATTTTCAAGTGTGCCACCAGAGATCCTAGCTGTGAGTGGGAATAAAAGAATCCAGCCCCACTGGAAGAAAGATGACATATCTTGGCTATTTTTCAAGACAGAATAACTCACAAAATCTGTTCATAGGGTTTCTGCAGGATTTATGATAGTTGTGCCTACTTGACAAGCATTCAGGCAGATGCAAAATACCATACAGTTGAGCAAAGAGATGAAGAAACACAAAAGAGTCTACTAGGTTGAGATGAGACTCTGGAGCCGAATTGGGAAAGGAAAGCCACTGTCCTGTTGAAAAAAAGGGGGAAAAAAAGTCTTACTTTGGACTCACTTCTCCTCTAAATTCATCTTCTTCACAGGTAGCCTCCTAACAAGACCTGCTGGTCCATGCTGGTTCAGGGGTTTGTAGACTTGAACCCGAGGGTAATACTTTTCATTACAAGTTACAGTTTAGCGCACTTGGGAATCAGATACCTCAAAGTGCAGAGCACATGCTCTGCACCTCTCAGTGAAAACCTTGGATGCAGACCCATATGAACCTCAAGCTTTGACATGGACCTGGCGATCACACATTTTCTGGATGTGTGGAGCTGCCCTGCACAGTTTCCATTCACTAGCACTGCTCCTTTGCCTGCATCCGAGCCCAACAGATTTAGAATGAGTCACTCAGGTTTAAGAAAGAGCATGTTTTCTGGTAAACAGAAAACTTTCAATACCAAAGTTTTAATACAGCATTAATAAATCATCTAGCTAGTTTAACTAGGGATTTTAGGAAACAAATGCAAAGAAAGAGTCATCAGAGCATCATAAAATGGCTATTAGCGGATCCGCCTCAGAGTAGAGGAAGAGAGAAGGACCTAATCTGTGGCTGACTGGTTGGCGCAAGCGCTTCTCACGCCCACCATCTGTCACAAGGATGCTCTGGCAGAGTGACTGGCTTCAACTGCCATAGCTAGCCAGGTCTGCACTGCTGAGAGAATGGCAAGGCATGCACTTTAAAAATGAAACACAGATATAAGCAGTGCTTCAAATAAGAATTGCATACCGCTAATGTATATAGGTATTTTTAAGTTCAAACACTACCTATGGGAGGTAATCCCAAAATCTTCTGCAAAACTACTGACAAAGCATTATAACCTTCAAGCAGTTTCTCTCTTCAAAACCTTCAGCAATATTTTACCTAACAATACAAATTCAAGTTATCTTAAACTGCATGCAGTCTTTCTAAAATAAATAAATCTAACACGTAGGCTGAACACTGCAAAAAATTTAAGCACTGGTCTAAGTAGCTCTTGCTTATGAGCAATTAATCAAATAAGATTAGAAAAATCTTAAACCTTCCAGAGTTAAGTTGTTTCGATAAAAAAAGCACACAGCACACTGCCAATTCTTCCAGCCTATCTCCAATGAATCACTCCTTCTTAGGCCTCAAACTGATGCTGTCTCTCTTCCACTTGGCTGTGTCATTTCATTCAGAGGCTTTATCTCAACACCACACTTTATCATCACATTTATTATGTAAGGTGTTGACTCATTTTCTACATTCAGATTTCAAAGTATAGTAACAGCTTAGTTGGTCAAATCTATTAATGTGTTTTCATTTCTTTGTCAAGTCCCAAACAGCATTTTAAATATCGTTCACTTTTCTCAGCTAATAACAGAAACATGAAGATTTTGCAAATTTTACTCTTTGATATCTTCAAATTGCTGATGGAGTTTGAGCAAAATTATTTCTCAAAAGCATGGGAAATTTTATTTTAACATATTATTTTAGCACGTTATTTAACAATACAAGCAGATTAGGAAAGCATCTCATTTCCATTTCAGTATAAATGGCAGATGATGGATAAATTGTAGCTAATGTTGGGAAGAGATGTGTAAAACCAACTGACTTCTGATTATACTCTATTACTAACTCTGGCAATTTCCTTGGCAATTATTTCAAGGACAAGGCTGAAATAATCTTTAATCTTTTCTTATTATAAGCAAACATTTCCTTGACACATTACTATTTTCAAAAGAATCCCTAAGAAGTAAATAAGGCCAAAGAAAGTGGACAAAGAATGATTTATTTTTCAGAGAGCTATGCATGCAATAACATGTTTTTAGAAAAGTAGTAAGGGGAGATTACTGAATTTATACTATAATTTTCATAGTTTGTATGAAAAATAAACCCAACTAGCCATGCTTCACTGTTTCTACAGGAACAACGGCGCCTGCCTTCAACTCAGTTCCTCCAAAAGCAGCATCTGATAAGCAGACCTTTGAGAGCCAAGTGATCAACCATGTCTTAAAGCTGTATTTCTAACACAAAAGACATAGCATCTCAAGCTAATTCAGCATAAACGCCGAAGTCTAGTTTTCATCCTGTAACAGCCTTCCAAGATTTCAGAAATATTTTCTGGTTCAGTCTGCAAAACAACTGAAAAGTCAAAAATATTACTGGAGGAGGAAAGGCATGAAAGGCATATATAGATATATTTTCCTCTTTTTCACTTCATCTGTCCTCCCCTCTTTCAGCTCCTCACTCATTTGCAAGAACCAGTTCTCTTTCCTACCCAGGACTTGATTAGGGGTAAACCATCTGATGACAATCATTTATCATATAGGAGGCTATAGGTTTATATGGAGCTTAGAATTAATACTATGCATCTCAGCAAGATTATTAATGACCTCCTTTGGCAGAGGTGGAAGAATTCAGATATCCCACAATATCAGATTTTAAGGAAAGGTAGCTTTCCATTTTTTCATATACCTAGAACTGTTTCAGGTCCTACTATTTTTCAGGCCAGTCATATTTGGGAACTAAAATACTGTGTGACCATCAGTGAAAAAAATATGTGCTAATTGTGCTCACATGGATGTCACTGTGTAATTCAATGGCCAGAAACAAGCTTTACTGTAAATTTGTTTGAAGATTTACAATTCATTTTAGAAGTAGTGAGCATGAAGCTTTTCAATGAACCTGATATTCCGCAAAGAAAAGTTTGAGTGAGATCAGACGAAAAAAGCAACATTCAAATCTACAGAAACATATAATCAGTGTTGGAAGTACTGTCTAAATAAAAAGCCCAAGAGAAGACAGCTCTCTGCTGCAACTGCCCATAAAACTGGCAACTTCATGACTAATTGGACAGAAATGGCACTTGTATATGTTTTAATATATCTACTTATTGAGGTACAACGCTCCTGAGTTTGAGCAGGAACATACTGTTGGGGTATCGTGAAAGACAAGAGATTCAGTAGATCCCTCTGGATAATTGCAGAGTACCTTTCTTTACTCCCTGAGCTCTCCCAGCAACTAGGAGCAGCCCAGCTCCGCGCCAAAGAGAAACTGAAGTAGCTTGCTGCACATCAGCAAACGGGCGGTTATTTTTCCTTGAAATCGCTTGCATTGTGGGGCAGAAGATGACATTTGCTTTACAGAGGACCAAACTGTTCCTTTGTGTTACACAGTTGTTCCCAATCAAAACCATACAGCATAAATGCAAGCCCTGAATGCAATATTTAAAATGAGAAAAAAATATTTCAGATTTAATTTTCCTTAAAAGGAACTAAGTCAGCAGCTATGTTTATGGTGCGTTCACATACAATTATAAACTTGAACTTTGCAAGTGACTTAAACCACCTTATTTCTCAAAAAAACCCCATATGTTAAGGCCTCATTTAAAAAAAATTTCCAGTGGACTGCTCCATTTAAAAAAACAACCCCAAAACAAATCCACTCCAACTACATAGGCCTCTAAGAGGAAGTTGTCAATACACTGCATTTATCTTTATAAATTATTTTTGACAGTTTTTTCATTAGCTATAATTAAATATATGCATCGGAACTCTTGCCCCATTGCAGATACTTTGTACATCTGTGCTTACTATAACTAGAAGACATCTATGATAGCATATAATAGAACCTTGCATCTCACCACAATGTTTAAAATTATTATTTTGAGTAAGACAATGCTGCACATGAGAACTAGAAACCGCAGTGAATTTCCTGGGAGAAGCAGGGGACAAAATAAAACAAAACACTTGATTCTCATTCAATTTTATTCCGGTTTACAACCGTGTATTTTTTTTTCTTGGAGCTTCTGCTATACCCCACCCAAAAGACCAATAAATACAGGCAAGGAAGTTCTTGGCGCAGCTATAAGGCTTTGAGAGGTTCACCACATGCAAACCACACTCTGATTAGCACAAAACTGCAAGATGGAGACTGCCAGAGGGCAACTGCCAGTCATGAAGATATTTGGCCAAAGAGAAAGCCTAAAAACACAGTTAGGATTAAGCTTTTCTGCTCATTCCCTATGCCACACACTATGATGGAGCTGTATATTCAGCAGACTTGCAAAGATGATGCTTAACCTCCATCAGTTTGCCTAACTGCTTCAAAAACCCTCACCTGAGCAGCTGAGCCCTTGCCACCTCCTCCTCCTCTCCTGCAGCACAGAGGCAGCCCTGTCACCTGCAGACATCCCACGTGGCCCTGGCACACACAAATCCTCCTGCACCCTTGGAACGCTCCACTGCAAATCTGATGCTGCCAAACTTGAGTGCAGGCTGTGGCATTTCCTGAGCAGCTGGAAAGCCCCATTTCTCCTCTACCTGACAGACCCAGAGGAGAAACACATAGCCAGGAGGCACACATGAGACGGCAGCAATGGGAACACCAAAGAAGGTCTAACAGCTGCCACCAGTGCGGGTGCCACCTCCCACGTCAGGGCTCGCGTCTCCCCCCATCCTCTCGCAGGAGGCCACATATGTCCTCTCTGACACCTCACAACACCCACCCATCATCTTAGCAAGCTCCAAAGCAATGCTGGCAATCATCTCAGCAGCCATTAGAGATGAACCCGATCTTCAAAATTTCACAGTTCACTGCTGCTTGGAAAAGGATGTGTTGACTTCAGCTGCATGGAAAGTAACATCAAACAGGCTATAAGGAGGGCTCCTATGTTCCGTTTTTAATAAAGTATTATATTTAGTTGTTCCCCCCTGTAATTTTCTCACACTCTGCTACAAGAAGAGTAAACGGATGTATAAGAAGAGTTTTATGATGTTTTGCCTGTTTGTTTTGGTTAGAGGGTGTGTGGTTTTTTTAAACACATGGCAGCATTTTGATTTCTATTCTTAGAAACCATTTGAGGCAAAAAAGGGCCCATGAAAGAATTAAAGTCCGCAAATGAACTTCCTTTCCGCTGGGTTTTTCTCAGCCATCTCCCCTCCAGTCACGCGTGCCAAAATCCCATGCTTTATAGGGGCATCTGTTCTTTTCTCTCCAGGCCAAAAAAGGAGACTTTTCAAACCCTTACTACAGCTGAGGAAATCTATAGCTCAATGAGCCTAATGTGATTTTCCCATGTCTACAGAGCCTAAAGTGCAGCTTCACAACTGCCACCAGAAGGGAAAGTCCCTTCCTCCTCCCTCCACCCTTCCTCCCTCCAGCCACACACTCCCAATGCAGGCCTCTTCTAAAAGCTGTCCTCCTCCCACTCCTCCATCTAGCTGGTTTTTAACCACATGACTGAGCAACTGAGATACCAGCCATGAATGAAACTCTACATCAACAGCTGAAGTGACATATTCTTACGAACCCCTACACTGCTCTAAGTGCTTCACCCACTCTTCCGCTGTGAACCTGGTATCCTTCACACGACAAGAAATACATAAAAAATAGTGGCTTTCTCATATTAGTACTACTTCTAGAGATGTTATCTAATTTTGTATCATAACAAATATAGACTCACTGGATTTCACTAAAAACTGATTAACATTGCTTGATACAAACAGCACATCACCCTGAAACTACATTCATGATTTAAGGTCACAGTGGCCTTAATGGTAAAGTTTGGTGGCTGCTGCTAACGCCAGAAGAACACAGCAGTACAGACATCATACCACATATACCAACCTCAGCGCAAGGTATCTTTATCCAACTGCAATACATTTCCTTCAAAAACTTGTAATTCACAGTGAAAAACATAGGATGCCGCAATTCCATCAAATTAAAAACCCAGGAAATAATGGTTTTAATGTGTTTCAAATAAGCAGATGTTCTAGTATGTACCACTTACGTGAGGCTTCAATGCAACCACAATAGCAAGCACAGGCCACAAGCATCACTGCTGTGGCTTTCAGTGAAATCAGCAGAATCAGATCAGAAAAAATCTTGAACCTAACAAAATATGCCCAGACATTAGCATCAGAAATAAAAGATGAGAATAGTAGGTGTACATTTTCATGTATTACAATCATTGTTTGCACAATACCTCTAAAAATTTCTGACATACCTCATTTGTTATGTGTAAAAGCTAAAGGCAAGCCTGAAAAGCTCCTTTTTTTTCCTACAAGGCAAACATGTCTCACAATTAGAGGCACACAAAAAATTTAAGAATATATTAATTCGCAAATGAGCTTTTTTAAAATTATTTATTTAGATTTCCTGGCTAGCCACAATCTTGTTCACACATAGTCTTCAAGAAGCAGGAATAGTCCTAGCAGAGACAGCGTAAGCGGGTTTTCAGTGTAAGATTGTTAGGACTGGGCATTAAGACCAAAGCTAATATCGGTGCCCACTCTACACCAACTCTTCACGGCTCAGCCTGTAAATGCATTACTTCACTAGCAGGCTGCATGTATGAGCCGAACACACAAGCTCTTTCCCTCATTAAAAAAAAAAAAAAAAAAAAAAAAAAAAAAAAAACAAAGCTGAGCTCTATAGCTGCGGGAAAAAAAAAAGGGGGCAATTAAAAGAAGAGGAATACGTTTCTGACATGGCCCAGTTTTCCAGTGAACTCAAGATTAAGAGGCATGTTTATGGGCAAAACTAAGTCAATATTTTCAAATCATTTTTTACTGCAAATCTTAGTTTTACCATTCATAAAATTCAATAGGTAATTACACAGCTAGGCAAGTGTCCTCAGAGGAAAGCAGAAGAATAATGAATTCCCTACATAATTATTTATAGCCGTGTTTTTGAGTGAACACAGTGTAACAGGCATCAAGCCAATATTTAAAGGCAAAAAAACAGATTTGTAAAACCTTAAATATTTCAGTAAGCAAGTCCATAGTCTACAGTCTATTTCACAATCTAATCTGCCTTTGCAATACGTAAAAATCCCAACAACTTAGACTGCCTCTGTGATTAATCATTAGGATTTAAAATAAAACCTCGACAAAGACAGGTCCAGAAGTGCAACCACAAAATATGTAATGCTATCAGAACATGCAATTTGCTTAAAATAATGTTGCTGGGAAGTGCGGTACTGTTGTCTGCAAAATATTTTGTCTGATCTGTATTTTGAAAAAACCCTTGGGAACAAAATCATTACCACGCATCAGGCAAAATGGCAGCAAGTAGAGATCAGATCCAATTGAGTCTTTCATAGCTAACCCTAAGAACAAGCTGCTTATCACTCCAAAGCTCAAAAAAGATGATGAAAACTATATAACACAATGTTCTTTAGCTCCCTAAAGACAACTGATTAAAGTCAGTTAGGAGCCGATTGGTGTGCAGTGATGCTTCTGCTTTCCAAACACACCGCTTAATTGCCAATAAGACTGCACAACACAACCGAGGGGAAAAAAATTTCTCCCTCTCCTGCTACTGAAAAGTCAAGCAATAGCTGCTGGCAAGTGAAAGGAAGGCCACGTTGTTGTTATTTTTTAAGCTCCAACATCATCAATAATATTCTGGAGCCAAAACTAAACAAACAATTTTTTGTAACAAACAAATAGAACACGATCCAAAACATGCTCCTGAAATCTCACAGGTTTTACAGTGTCACTAGTAAAAAACAGAAATAAAAATCTGTATCAATAGAGAAATTTCACGGTACAGAGGAGGTTTAACTGGATTGAAAAGAATGTTTTTTGAATTTGTATTTTTTATATACATAAATACTCTTGCTTCAGTTTAATGCTTCTTTTATATACATTAGAAACAACACTGGATGGATTGCTCTGCACTATTTCAGCACTCTGAAAAACAGATTTAAATGGAAAAGATCATTGCTCACAGGGCTGTGCAGACTGCATTTCATCCTCCTTATACAACAGCAGGAATTTTCAAGCGATTTGAATAAAACGTTACCTTGTTCTCTCTCATTCGAACAAAACTAAGTTGGCATTGTTTTTACTACCGTAGCATTCGGTATGCATTGCAGGAAACTTGCCAGGTACATATTGGAGCCAGAGGTGCAGATGTCCTTAAGGAAATAGTAAAATGCAGACACAATAAAGCTTTGTCAATGTAAGTAATAGATACTAACTCCCTCCCTCCTGCAGCGGCTTTAACTTAAACGGCTGGCAACTGTGGATTCAAATGACTGAATCCTATATGCAGAAAGTTAACTTGCTCTTGCACAATACCTCCACTGCCTTCCCCATGCATAACATTTCTTCAGGACTAGACATATTTGTCTTCTCTTATCCAGCACCACTATATTTCTCTGTTAGGAAACGTCCGCTTTCCATCGATGCTTACGACAAGAACCTGCACGCCTCTCGCAGCTCTCCCAGATTGAGGACAGGCCAGCTAAACATGACGCAAAAGCACCTTCCAAACATTCTTTCTTCTTTATGAGGAACATAGGCAGACCTTAGCAATAAATGTTCAGGACAATCCCAGGATTCCTTCTTGAGTGCGGAAGGGAGTACTTGTAGAGATGCACATAAAATTTGCAGAACAAGTTAAGAAGTAAATGTGAAAGGAGACAGGAAACGAGGGGGGAGAAAAGGAAGTCAGAGGGAAAAACAAAGGCAGCTATAGGCATCATAAGCATCACAGAAACAAACAGGTTGTGTGTATCCCACGTCTAAATCAAAACCACTGCCGAAAAACCCCACAAACCCCTTTCCAAGCAAAAATTGACTTCCTGGTTTTAAGATAGCACTAAAATAAAATAACTTAAAATAAACGGGTACGTCATTGATTCTACCGGGTTTGGATTCATTTGTCTGCTCTGCTTTTCTGCAGCTTTCACCCATCTCAGGAGAAACACCAAATTCTTGGAGCCACTTTTTCTCCTGCAAATGAATGGTTATGGCAAAACATTTATTTTCATTTATACCACATAAAGTATCCTCCAAGAAAGACAGCGACACACAATATGCAGCACGGAGGTAGTTTCTGGGAAGGGCACAGCAGTGGAGCCAGCAGAAAGCGACTGCACTCATTCTGTTTAACGCCTGGGGCACTGAGCACCCTGGTCACGCTGGTGGCAATTCTTCCTTAGTGTAGGAGAAAACCAAGCTGTCCCAGGAGGAGAATCAGAGCAGGAAAGCCTGCTGAAAATGGAGTCTAAGCTCTGAAATAAACGTCTCGGCAGCAACCGTGAAGAGACACTTCTCTCATACATCTGCTACAATGTGAACAGCTCTGTCTGTACATTACTTACAGGAATGTTTTCTGATTATTTTCTTTCTTTAAATTTATTTTGGACAATGTCACATAACACATCCATTAACATCTCTTCATTATCTTCAGTGACAATGCCATTTCAAAAATTAGTTTTGCTTCAGCAATCTATTCAGTCTCTGGCTTTTTGCAGAAGCCTATCTCACCTCTCAGTCATTTGTACTATATCACTTGAGTAACTACTAAATTTGGATTTATTTCAGGGAAATGTATATATATCTTCTGTAGAAATCTACATTTGAGGCAGTCATGCTCTATGCTCCCTTTACAGCCCTGAGAAAGATATAGACACTTTTAGACTGTAGCTCACCAACCCTGTTTTATATGTCTGTTTTGAAGATTTGATAAATCATGGCCCACAGTAGAGCAAACCAGCTCTCTGAGTACAGGAGTCCACCTCAACATCTATATGTAGTTTGATGATCCACCACCTTGTGTCACATTCTCTTTACCTTACTCCCCCGCATGACAGCAAGAAGAGATGCTTAAGACCTACTTCAGACTTCATTTAGGTAAACAAGAAAGGCAAAGAACCGTGTGCAGTCGGTGTAAAATAAATACTCATGCTCTGCTAAAAGTGTTCCACACTGAATTCAACATCCACGAGGAGCTAAGGAAAACAGCAACACAGATTTCCTTACGACGATTCCTCGGAACTGGGAGATCCTGTTGCTGCTCCCAAACAGTACTTGGACTGATTTTTTCAGAGTATTTTTAAACAGGATAAAATGTCACAAATAAGGAATTTATTGATCCAGGGTTTCCACCTTCATATTGTTTACTGCCACTGAAAAACTCCCATTATCAATTAACATTTCACGCATATGTTCACTTAAGTGTAATAGGGGCCTGACTTTATCAAATCCACAGCCTATCACAAAACCTGCTAACATAATCAGAGTAGGACAAAGCAGAAGAATTTTGCAAACAGATGTCGTCTATGGATTCAACCAATGCAACAGCAGAGGACCAATTAAATGTTTTGAGATGGAGGAACGTGCAAGACAAACTGGTAGTGAAGGAGGTCTGGTGCCTGCTTATGGCAAAACCAGAAACTCTGCAATGAAACCTCCCAAATTCCAGAACCCCTCCAAAAAAAGATGGCAAAGCCTGTATTTGCAAAACCATGGTTTAAATCAGCAGGGCATGAAGAACTGTATTTCAGACTCCGAACGGATGCAGTCACTGTGATGCTCTGGGCACCCTTCATGCTCTCCAGGTTGTTGTCAACCAGAAGCACATCAAAACGCACTCTCCTTCCACAAAAGCACAGCTTCAGTAGCACCGTTCTGCAGCCAAAGACCACACCGGGCTCTGGATACCCTTCCCTGCATTTTTTGTCACCTCTGTTGGCGAGATTGAGCTGTTCCAAGCACGCACACAGGCCTGGGATCCACTCGGGTCTCCCCCTTTGAGAGAGAGACATGCAGGCACAGGTCATGGGAGCCTGCAGCACCACTCCATCCTCTACAGGCCTTTCAGCATCAGTGCAATGGGGACAAATGCTGCCAGGGATTTCCCCTCCAACCCATGCCTTAAAATAACACTGGGATGTGGATGGAAAGCGTTTAAGTTAACATTGCCTCGCAGAGCACGATTTTAAGCAGGAAAACCCCACGGATTGGTAGGGTTTTGATGCTTTCTCCCAAATCTTGCCACTTAGGTGCTTCCATCAGACTCCACCTCCTCCTCCAGCTTTAATCACCTGATGGCATTAGAGTAAGAAAAATAATGCAAACTACTATACATGGCAATGAATAAGAAATGAAAAAGTATTTTCTGCCAAGATCAAAACAATAGCAACGAAATATTTTTCATTTTCCCAGCAGAGACTTCTGCTATTTCTCAGGCTACAGTATCACCCTTTGATTTGACAATTCACCCCTCAAAAAAATTACTTGAACATTAACACCATTAACATCAGCAAGTCATCCAGTCTTTTAAAAGCTGAAAACCACATACCTGACGTACAAAACTGTTAGAGGTAGTGTCAGAAGATGTACTCCCATCTGATCCCTTAAATCGGTTTTTTCTTCTTGCCCCTTTACCGTAAGACTGGAAAAAAAAAAAGAAAGAAAAAAAAAAAAGATTAGAGGAACAGCATTAGTTTGTGTTGCACAGAAGGCTTTCAGTGCAAGCATCACCAACGTCTCCTAGGCTAGCAGGGATTCAGACGATCAGCTTCCTGCCAATTAATAAGCACCTATTCGGTAAGTAACTGATGGGACTATGTGTGCAAGTGTTCACCAACACAACCAGGCTTGGCCAATTAAGCCCTGAATGTTTTGGGTTTTTTTTCACATTCAGGTTTGGAGAAACATTTATAGACTCGTATAGTTGTAGTATTATTCACTCAAGTTGCAATGATTAAAAAGTACAGTTTGTTTTGCAGCTAGTTTAAATAAACAAGCTAGGAAAGGAGATACTGGAGCAGTCTCCAGTACATCACAGCTATGAGCCAAGTCAGCTGAGAGAACATGAAACAGCAAGAAGTTACCAACAACCTGTTGATTCAGATACAATCTTACAACTGAGGAAGAATTTATAATAACTTTTTTTTTAAAAGTTGAAGTAAGTAAAAGCAGTATAACAATAAAAAAGGACTAAACATGTAACTGGAAAAGGGATAATATACAACTAAAAAGCAAGGCATTGTTTTTATCTATTAGGAAATCAAAAAGACATCAGGAGAAAGCGATGGTTGGCTGAAGAAAAAATTATTAAACTATGGTTTAGAAACCACTTATGTTCTACAGCTTCTTAAAATACCTGGCAGACAGTGTGAAACCCTAAAAAAACCCAAAGAAAGCCCTACCAAAGTAATCTCGTAAAAAATATTTCATCAACAAAGTCTTAATAAAGTACAGAAAGACTCTGCTTTCCAATTCTGACATGAAAGTACATTGTGCAACCTTTATTCAGCCCATCTAATCAAGCAAAATATGGGAATCATATGAAGCATCAGAGGCATGCATAGCAGTTTCCTGATAATTAACAGTTTCATATACAATTA